>JAHZNG010000434.1:0-20331 GCA_027744375.1 Orchesellides sinensis
TTAAGTTCTGACTAAAATGTGGACTTCTGCCTAGATTTGGTTGAGCCGATTTAAAAGGAAAACATATCTTTCACTAAAATGAATTTTAGGGTATATATTCATAAGTTATATGTACTTCCTAAATTCCATTTCTATCTACCGAAAACTTATACTCAAAGAAAAGTACTTCAAAGACTAGGCCAGGAAAGCCTGCTTAAGTATAGAAGTATACTGCTTAACAAGAAAAACTTCACTGTTAAAAACAGTTTACCCTTATATTTAAATCCAATGACACACAAATTATAGAAAAGTAAACCACATATTTATGTATGTACGTAAGCCTTTTGACTATGGGACAGCTACCTTAATATTGTAAATTTTCTTGGCTAGTGCGCTTTAAAGAATAAAAATTCCCTTTGAATAAAAATTTTGCTAAAATGAATTGAATGAATTTTGCTACCCTTGAATTTTGCTATAAAAACCTTCATATAATTTCTCTAATACAATTCATTATACATATACAGGTAAATCAAGAAATTAAATACAACGGTGATGGATCGCTTTCGACCATAATTCTTAATTTATTTAAAACCTAGTTTCCAAGTAAAGGCCTTTCAAAAAATACTACGTAATTTTCAACAATTTTAGTGCCATATAATGACAGTGTTTGACACAAACTACTCCCTAATCCCCACTACTACTCGAACTTTAATGCAAGGAAATGATCATGGCTTAAAATTTCTTTTCTTACTCTTTACGCTACACATGCATTATTACTATTACTAAACACTAAGTCCCCATAATATGCAGTTACGGCTTTGACTTTACCCAGGTGAATGTTCTTCTCGATATCCACATAATTTCCAATCCCGGCTAAAGAAGTCACCTGCAGTAAACAACAAGAAAATAGAGGTAAGTTCATTATTTATCAAACAAAAACAAAACCAGTTTTAACTTCTGTAGACCAGCCAAGTTGTAAGAACGTACCTGATCTTTGTTAACGTTCCTAGGAAGATAATACGCGATGTTGGTTGAGATCCTTTGAGCTAGACGAAACAACGTGACCCCATTTAAAGGAATCATTGTCTCAATATCAAATTCCGGACATTTCATGTACGTAGGACCACCCCAAGGAGGAGACAAGAACACCACATCCGCCTTAATAGATTCTGCCAATTGAAGAAAGTCACCCACGACGAATTCGATCTTATCTTCTACCCCATAAATCCTGGCGTTGATTCTACAGTACTCTATCTTCACTGGATCGATGTCCAAAGCAATGACTGTAAAGCAAAACATACAAACATATAATATTTATAATCAATATCATATTTATCATCTAATAAGATTGAATCAGTTCTCCAAATAATTATAATAATTTGGGACACTTTAAAAATCAAATGTATTAAAAAATTCCTTCTACTTACCTTTACTACAATGCCTCGCAAACTGAATGGTATTACCTCCACAGCCGCAAAAAGCGTCCAGAATAACACCATCCGTCTTACAACGTTCAGCTACATGTCTGGCAATCATTTCCGGCGTTACTGAAAACCATGATTCTAAAATTCAGCACAAAATCAAGAATTAATCAATGCTATATTTTTAATCAACAAATACAACCTGTAATAGTCATTTTAATTTTTAATATTAAAACGCTCAACCAACGCTATACTATACTCACCAGCATCCAGCTGGATTCCAGCACTAAATCTCGAGAACAAATCAAATCGCTGTTCCCAATACTTGTGTAAATCCGGCCGAGACGCCAAATCTTCTGGAATGGGCTGTTCCGCCTGTAGCCTCTTCAACCGCTGCCTCCTCTGACTTTTTGTCATCTTCTTCTTCGACTCACAATTCACTTTGGTCATCTTCACTACACACCATAAGCGTCTTCCTTCACTATTAAATTAAATCACAATAAAATATGTAAATAATCACACAAAACATAATGACTACAACACCTGAGGAGCACCATACTCCAACAAGAACCTCCTCAAGTCTCAAAGCAATCTCAACTGGAACTACGGAAAGAACACCTCTTCAAAATTATATAAATGTTTCTTCCAAACAGAACTTACCTTATATTTTTAGCTCTGTCCTCTGCCCTTGTAGATGAAAGCCACGCTGTCAAATATAAGTATTAATATTCCTTCACCTTTTCAATTATTAAGGTAATGCTAAAAAAAGGTATAAAGTATTTTTCATCTAAAACTTACGACAACAAAAGACTTGAGCATGCCAAAGAAATTATGCGCCTTCAAACCTACCTGAACAAATACATATCTGGGGAGTTGAGAGAGCTTCCATTTTGTACAAACCTGGCAAGCTTGTATTTCATGTGCCGGTTTTACATGCTACAGAAATGAACCCTTTCCTTGGTTCCTTCTTGGAAAATCCTTTTTATGAGATTTGGATTCATTGAGGATTTTTCACACGACGAATATTGACCAGGTATGCTCTACTTGTTCATTCAGTTTCCATTCATTCATTTTGGCTGGATTAGTAAGGGGAAGGAAGGTGTAATCCATTTTTATGGAACGTCTAGTCTATCTCTATCTTGTTTTATAGGGACGGTTTGATAGGTTTATAATTTTCCATTGAAAATGAAGTACCTTTTAAAAACCAGCTTAACAGACTAAAAGATTTTTCCTCTTTATGTAAGTACAAATAGAATGTACTAGAAAGGATACCTTTTAGACGAAATGCCCTACTTACAGCATGAACCTTTAATACCTTCATATTCCTCATTTACATGATGAGCGATGGAATGTGATAAGCAAATTATACAAATGGTATACTGATTTCTTGGGTCTCAAATTTCTTGCTTTTATGTCTAGTGTATTTTTATATGGGAAACTGAAGCATAAAATGAAATACTTACATTATCATTTTTACCATTACAAAACCTTGAAAAAGATCTTCTACCTACATACTTTGACTTATGTTTTTTATCGTTAGGAAAATTTGATCCTGATCTGGTTTTTTGTCTGCAAAACCTTTACATTCACAATTTACAGAATGCAACTCGGTTTTGAAGACAAATCCTTTGCCCTTTAGATTTAGGACGATGAAAACGTATGCGCTTGCTATGCAAAATATGCATTTCATATTATGGCATTCTTCGGACACCAGAACTCCCAAAGCATACACAACTGGAACATTTTAAAGCATCAAAGACAACTTTCATTTAATTTTGTCATTTTAATTGGATTAGTTTGAAGATGTTAAAGTCAAGATTAAAGGATGTGGACAATGGACAAAGAAACCCAAAGGGAGAATACCGAAGCGTTATATTTATATCATGGGAAATAGAAAAGCATCTCATCTCAAGACAAGCTGTCGGCTCTCTTGTACAAGCGCTTTTTGTAAATGCACTTATTTGCAAAGCCTTACCTTACAAGCTAGTATGTGTTGTGTATGTACACAAAATCAGATGTTTTTCTACAAAGAATTCACAAGTGAAGAAACGGATTTAAAAGGTTCGTCTGCAACTCTGATTAAAATTTAACAGGGACTGAGTGGCTTCTAAATTGAATCCTATTTGTACTTAATGTTTGAATTTTCTGTTTATTTTAGAGTAAGCTGCAAACTAGATTTAAGAAGAAGATTAGAAATAGCGTCAAAATGCTGAGGCGCAGCGTTACAGTTCCGGTAATCCTGAAGGCGTTATCAGGTACACCTGCTGGGATTTCTAAGTGCAATGCACCGGTAAGTTATCAATCAAATCAATTGAGTATTTTAGTCTACGTTTGTGGAAGTATAGCTCAAAGGATGAATTTTATAGTATCACAAATATTGGTTTAATTACAGAAATTAGGTCTTCGAAGGATTATTCACACGTCGGCAGCCAGAACCTCGGATAGTTTATTTGTTGTAAGGCATCAGTAATAACTAAAGTACATAAAAACTGTCTTCAAACTTTAATTATGTATAACATGTATGAATTCTTGTATTTGCAGCATAGGGATACACCTGAAAACAATGCAGACACGCCGTTTGAGTTCACGGAAGAAAACATCAAGGTGAGATCCAGAAAACTTCATAAAATATAAATACTTTAATATTGGTGTGAGATTGTTTAGGGGTTTTTAATTTCGGTTGTCGGTCGCAAACAATGAACAATTTGTTGTGTATGTTTTAGAGAGCCAAGGCAATCATAGCCAACTACCCAGAAGGTCATGAACGTGGGGCACTACTTCCATTGCTTGACCTTGCCCAGCGTCAGCATGGGTGGCTGCCTATTTCTGCAATGCATAAAGTTGCTGAAATGTTGAATATTCCTCGAATGCGAGCCTATGAGGTGGCCACGTTTTACACCATGTTTAAAAGGTAAGGATTTGGTGTATGAAATTAAGTATATGAATTGTTTTTGTAATTTTAAAATCATATTTATGCAGCAATACAAAATACAATACATATTTCTCTTTTGTGTAGGAATCCTGTTGGTAAATATCACGTTCAAGTGTGTACAACAACTCCATGCTGGCTCCGTGATTCGGATAGTATAATGAATTGTATTAAGAAGAAGTTAAACATAAATGTTGGAGAAACAACCAAGGATGGGCTGTTTACCTTAGGGGAAGTTGAATGTCTTGGAGCATGTGTCAACGCTCCAATGATGCAAGTCAATGATGATTACTTTGTAAGTTTTGTATACACGATCTGTTGAGATAATAGGTATGTATCGTTTTGCTTAATTGATATGTGACAACAAATTTTGTTTTTGAATCCTACAGGAAGACCTTACTGTAAAAGATACAGAAGAAATCTTAGATGACCTGAAAGCTGGAAAACAGCCTAGACCTGGCCCAAGGTTTGCTACTTTTTTACTGTCACTAAATTATGTACCACTATATGTTCTGTTTTCTGTTTAAGTTTTCTAAGTCTCCGTTTACTTTAATAGAAATGGAAGATTCTCATGCGAGCCTGCAGGTGGATTAACTTCACTGACTACAGAACCTACTGGTCCTGGCTTCGGCGTGAGAAGTGATTTGTAGATTTCATTGGATTGCTTAAGAATCAGTGCTGTTGTGTAAGCGCTAAGTGGAAAAAACACCATGCAGACATATGAAATCAAGATTGTCTGTGTATTTAAAATAGGAACTGTAGAATTTGTAGTAGCAAACTGTCGATTTTGCCATACTTTGAAAAATACAATTATTACAGTAATCGAATATCCTGAGACACAAATTAGTGGATCAAACGTATGCCAATAATAAAACGGAAAAAGTCAATTTTACAAAACTTAATTTTTATTTACACTCATTCTTCAATATTACTTTAACCTTACAAGCATACCTATTATCTGCTGTCTACTACTAAAGTATAAAAACTACAAATGTATGTATTTACAAAAATAACTTTTATGCATCATATATTGAAAAGTAGGTAATTATAAAATATAAAACATTACGGGAACATATATTTTAATCGATTTCAAGCCTCTTAAAACTTCCTGTCATGCCTAGAATATCTTTGCTGAGGGTAGGCATGTAGCTATTTGCGTTTGAAGCCCTCTTCATGAGTTCAACATCCACACGCATACGATCAAGGGCCAGAAGACGTGGTTGTCTGTGGCGGATTTCATCCTTGTACATTTCTGTAAAAAAATCAGAATGTGATTAGGGACCAAGATTTTAAAATCTTATTGCAGATACAAAATTAAATGTGCAAATTAGTTTGCGATTATACCTATCATTTCTCCCATAGGAATTTCTCCTCCATACTCTTTAGGCAGTATACTCTCATCCACATGCTGCTTCAACGTGTTTACATCTTTATGAAGCATAATACGACTTCTCAATTTTGGAGTCATCAGTCCCTTGGCCATTTCAAATACATAGGTGCAAATCGTGGGAAGACGGACAAAGTCAAGTCGCTTATGTCTCATCGGCATACCACGCTCAGTTACACCCCAAATCTTCGTCATTTCAGTTGGATTCCACAAACTCAAGTGGTTCAATGTAATTCCTCCCTCATCAAGAATATAAGAGAATCCACGGATTTGGTTTTCTTCTTCTTCAAGGCTTGATTCAAATGCAACCATAATCGCTTTCATTACCCCTTCTGCCGTGTGACGGTTAGGGTCAATCCCACCTACAACACAAAAACAACCGTCAAAAATGCATAGGCATATTAAAATTCACGTCAAACTTTGGCCCAAGAACATATAGCCAATGCAATGCATCAGGCAGCGCAGAATAATATCATACAATTAACCTAAATAAAAGCAATAAATTATGGTAGTATAACTGTATTAACATGTGTAAATATCAATTGCTACCTTGTACTACGAATATTTTTTTCAGAAGCTATTATTACCTACATCATTAATTATGCAAACATGTGCATAACACATCACGTTTAGATTAAGCACGCACTAATAGTGCGAACCACCGAATAATAACTTTTATAGGATACAACATGTTATTCAATAACTAATCATATTCCACGAAGATCTTAACAAAACCTGTGTGAATAAAACAAAGACGATCCCTTTTAGTCATCCATTTATCTTAACAGCAACTACTACTAGCAATCAGTTCAAGGCTCAAAATACAAGTCTGGCGATTCCACATTTTCAAAGGATGTCACTGCCATCGCCATGTACATGTTTCCTTTTTGTTAGGAGTTGTTTTGTGTGGCTGTGGCTACCCAAAAATCTATACTGACTACAACAGGTCAGCAGACGCAGTACAGTTATGTTGTTTAAAACAAGGCGATTTTTGGCAAAAAAGAAGATTATTGTGAACAAAATAATTTTGTAAACTTTCACATCACCTTTTATCATGGTCACATTTATGCAATATATATACCTATGCAAAATTTGGGGTAACTTGATACAACGTTAAAAATTGGATCCTGAAATTCTAGACGTTATAAAATAATTTTAACATGTTGTGCCTATAGTTAACGCAAACATACCCTTTATAAAGTATAGGCAAAGAAATCATCAATGGATTAATTTAATTTTGTCACTCATAATCAATTTTGTTCACACACGTATCCTTATGATATGAATGCTGTGACCGTGTCTGATATCCGAGGTCAATCCTGTAAACAGGAAACTCATCAAGATGAGGAACGGAAGGAAGTCAGTTAAATATAATGGAAAGTATCATTCTACTATCTATATACATGGAATATTTTCAGATAAATAAATTGTCAGCAAACGTCTTGAGGAAATGGACTGCATTGTTTTGTTATGTTAGCATTGAAAACTTGAGTATTTTAAGTAATTTGTTGGATTGCATGAGTGAGATAGCTTGTCCAGTGTAATCATTGCCAGTTGATCAGCGGTCTGTGTGTGTGTCAAGCAAAAAAAATCTGGACTTGAGGACAAAGGACACAGGGTCTTCATCTTAAAGATAACCTGCAATAATGTTTTGTTACATGAAAGTTGTGTATAGTGAGAAACAATACAAAAAACCCTAATTTTAAAGCAATATTATTAATCCGACTTATTCCAACAACATTAGATTATCTAACTTATCATCATCCTAATTACTTAAGAACATGCATGCATACAAAAAAGCTAAAACTGTGGAATGTTGATGTTGGCTGTTCAATGTGTTGGAGTCACATACGAAGAGATAATAGGCGTTTTTTGCGACATGACAAGGGGAACAAGTTCATTATGCAAGCACTTACTCATAATTGGCAGTATATGTATGGAAGAATTGGAAGGAACCACAAATGCGAAACTTGCTAGACTTGGGCTATTATAACCACGCACTATTTGCTTATAATCTCACGATATACATTGCTACGGTGATATCGATATCCCTTTAGAAAAACGTGATATCACGAATAACCATGTCAGAAGAGCTATTTATTGGTTATGTCGAGTTTTGTTAGGAAGGAACAAAAATTGTGGTTCTCAAAGACTTCAAGTTTTTTTGGTTACATGGATATACACAGAGTCCCTAGTAATAGAAGCCCTCAATTTCTTTGCAAGAAGGCCAAGTTCGCCAGGGTTATTTGTCAAACATGTTTCCTGACACTCCTTCCCATGTTCCCATCATACAAGTGTTTATGTTGGTCTGTCAGATTGGATCAATTTAAAACGGCCAACAGAATAAAACTATTCACAAACTTAAGATTTTGAGGCGATAAGTCGTTATTTTAAAATTTGATATGTTCTCATGTTACAAATACTGCAATGTCAATATAAAAATACCATTAAAATACTATAGATAACAGCGATGGATGCTAAGGTTCCTGTCTACAGATGCTGAATGTTCCTAAAAGAACTGCCATGCAATGATTTTAAAATCACATACGTACATATAGGTATATAATATAAAAAGGTATTGTGTATCCTTTAAAATGAAACAGTATTAATTTTTACAACTGTGTACTCAGATATGATTTTCTTTTCTGAATTTCTGGAAGTGACATTGTATTGTCATTTGTACGTTGTCATATATGTGCATAACTAACGAAACGATAATGATTTTCTAATAAAAAGGATCAGTGTGATGTTGTGACAAGTGATCAAAAATCTTTGCCTCAGGTAAATGCTATCTTAAAATACCATATCACAACATACCATATGCATATGCCATGCTAACAAAGAACTTGGCCTTGTGAGCCTTGAAATGTATTCGACAACGGGATATAGTCTTTTTCAGTAAATGCAAGTCTGCAATCGCAATAAAAGTTCCTGTTCTTGTACCTTTCCTATCTTCAAACAAGAGTTTATTCCAGATTTCATATCGCTTAATATCCCGTTATATTTTACGAGGAATAAAAGAAATCCTTGATTACGTATTTTTAAGAGCCTCAAAACAAATCTACACGCCTAACGAAATGTGTCTAACATCAATTTATGTTATGACTTTATCTTTAGTTTATGTTAAAAACTTGTGTAAGTAATTTTCAAATTATCTTCAATAAATAGTTTGATTAAAATGCATTAATCACATATTACATAATGTAGGAACCTATTTACCCAAGCCCTATGCAAACTTCTGTTCACTGTTAGATTTAAAGATAAGCCTTTCTTCACAAGAATAAAGCAATCCAATCTAGGTATATTTTGATCTAGTCAACGTTGATTGAATACTACAAATTCCCAACAAAACAATTTACATTTTGACAATATGTACATAACATGTTCATAATAATACATATTTTGAATTGAGAACCATAAAAATACTGGGTGCCTGCCTTGATCCTTTTAAAGAATACATATTGAGCAATAACAAGAGTAAAATGGTCTTCTCCTATCCTATCACCCTTACAGTAGAAATTCGTTTAAGAACCTTTACACTTTGTTAAAGTAGCTTGATGCGTGAACAGATAACTAAAAATTATCTGCCAATACAAAGTATAAACTATAATTACATTGCGAATCGTATTATGTTCAAAATTCAATCTAATGACTTTTCTTCGACAAGCTTCCTCAACTTCTGATAATATGACAAAAGATGACAAGTGAAGCCAGATTTTGCACAAGCGTCCATACAAGTCAAACCATTACATTAAGCTTGGCTTTGTTGTTATTCTCCCTATTACAAACTCACCACTCACCCCTATATATCAATTGCACAATTCACTCAATCATTGAAGTTGAATGTAATCGTTGTTTTTGCAATTTCGTCATCTTTGTCATCGACTTGCATTGCATGTTGTTATTGAATTACGTGAATTGTATACTTCGAAACCTCACATGCTAAAAGTAAAAATACTACTTCTATCTGACTAAAAGCAATTAATCCTTCAAATAGCACACAACAAGACTACCATAACAAACTATTATCTAAAATGGGGAAGTAGTCTACAAATACTAAACACACCTGCACACTGAGCAGTTTTTCAATATATGATGATGCATGAAGGTTTAAAGACAAAAAATGTTTGCTTACCCCCCACTGTGAACAGAACACGACGACCGAACTTATCTCTCTTTGGTAAAGCAAAAGCAACACTAGAAACCAAACAAAAAACCAATCGCTTTAAAAATGAAGTCGTGAAAACATTTATCTTGAAATTTCTCTGCATATGCAAGCATTTTTGCATGCAGAAGTTATGGCTAAAACTGGAGTCTTTGTTGTTTTTTAACTCACCCACGGTTAATTAAATCCATAACCATTGGATCTTGCATTCCAGTTCCATGAAACCAATGTGGATTCTGTTGTCGCATGACAATATACTTAAGTAAAGTTTCCTGAGCCAAAGGCACGCTAAATTTCTGCTGCCGAAGAAACCTTAACAGGAAATTTGCATCAAGCCTACAGTCCTTGATATAATCAGTCTTTCGAATCCACTGGCGCACTTGTTCCAAAGCTTGATCCCGGGTATGGTCATCCTCCCTTAGTTCGGCCTTTGCAATCTTTTTTAACTCTGGCGTCAGCTTAATTGGCTTATACTTGTCACAAACGTAAAGACGACCAATGTCTACTTCATTGAAACGGAACTCGTCCTCTGGAGTTGGAGATCCTTTACCCATCTTGATATGTTGGGGGTGTATGGGAAATAGGTACACCAAATATGTAAATATTATTGATGATAGTAAATGCACTATATAATGATCGATGATCTTTATAAAAAACTTAGAAACAGCACTCGTTACAACTCAACTGCTGAGAAAAGACTGAGAACTTTTAGTTGTCCAACGTTGCTTAAAATGCGAAAATGTTTGTGAAATTGCAGACCATGCAAAAGGCTTCTGGATGGATAGTTAACTATATTGGCTTTTTAATGGTCTTAAGACGCGTATCTGTTCTTATTTTTATTACATGGAAGGGAATTGTAGAGTGGGGATAAGTTTTAGGTAGTTATAGCTGAATTAAAACGGAAGACAAAGGGCTCTTCAGCATGAGACATGTTGTGTGCTAATTTTATAAAATACCCATAGACGCTTAGACCACTATAGTACAAAGATCAACATGTGTAAAAAATTAAAAACGATTGAAGTCAAGAGTATTATTCAGTTAATTGTGATATTGCATGGAGGGATAATGTTAAAGTCCACGTATGAATCATGAAAACGCATGGCACACGGGGCTTGCATATATATAGGCGTGTGTTTGAGATGATCTGTGCGCTCCGTCTTGACTGTTGTAAAAAATAGAGTCGGTCATGAGCACAAGGATAAAAAAATGATCGTCTTTTCCTAAATGGTGGTAGGGATTCAGTTTTATATAATACAAGGTAAATAAGCTCATACGATGATACGATACGGTAACTGATTTTAATAGTTGACTGGACTATTATGGCGTTGTGTTGTGTATAGTGTATAATATATGTGTGTGAACAGGTAGTAAAGAGGAATATATGAAGTAACAAAAGAAGGAAATAAAATGAAAGTAAGAATGAAGAAGGCAAGTGAGTATACAAAACATGTAAGATGTAGAATGCATTTTTATGCTTTATGTGTATGTTATCGCATCTCTCAAATTTTGTCATCTTGCATGCATTGCATGCGTACGAAGAACTTGTCTTGGCGTCTAGTTTTCAGAGATGAACATTATACTTGTTGCTTTAAGGCATGAAGGGGTAAGGATTTTCATAGATTTTTAACACGACAATTATTAAAGTACCTTTGCTTTGTTGATAAAATGCGGTTGTAATCTTGTAATATGACATGCGTAATGGTGATACTGTTAATACAAACATATTAGTGGTCTGCACATTACAGTTTACCTTTAGAAGCTGGTTCTTGTCACAATGTAATGAATTGGGATGCAAATATGTGACTCATTCATGAGACGCATCCTTGGCTGATTGGAAATAGGGTTAACTTTTTGGTAGCAAAAAAGACATTTGACCATTATTACATGACTCAGTCAAAGATGATTGTAGTTTTGGTAATGAAAGAACCAAAGCGGCTAGCAGGTTACTTAGCGGTCATGTATTTTTACCGTAACCTTTAAAATTACGTTTGGTTAGTACTAAATGGCTAGTTTTAATGCTACAGTTAAAATAAAGCAAGTGGTATTGACCTGGAAAATAAAACTGCGCCGACAATTATAAATAAAATGGCATGTTTATTCTCTTGGAAAACGATTACATATAATATGGATGCTGATTACGGGAAAATTGACACAACAATTTTATTTATGTCGAAATACTTCAGACTAAATTTAAGCTTTGTCTGGTGGAGAAGATGTTATATTACAAAAATAGTTTTTTACATCGAATATTTTGGGTGGGTGGGTTCTGGAAATAAGCAGGTGAAAACATAAGAAAGTGAAAACATACAAAGTTTATCGGAGACGTAGATTTTGTCTTAATTTAATCTCTGCTAATTTTCTATGTGTAGTTTAAATATCTGAATTTGAGAAGTTATAGAAAGGAAAATGCAACATAAATGGTTCCTGGTCAACAAGTACACTTTGTTCTTGCTCCCTGATTCTGTACCATTAATTCGATTTAAAATCATCTTCGCATACGACGCTCCATTTTTCGTTGCTTTTTCTCATCAGCAGGGGTAGCCTCAGGAGCAGGAGCAAATATCCAAGGAGCTACGACCTTCGTCCATACATAATAGCATGCTTTAAGTGGAACCTACATAAACATACATACATACATTTAAACATGCATTATATTTAATTATCTTTTTTCATTTCTTCAGGTAAATTATTACAGAAAGTAATACAAATAAAAGATTTACAAATAGTACGTACAAGAAGCCACAGCAGCCAGAAGTAACTTGAGAAAAACGAGAGAACTTGACATCCAGAAGTCAAAATAATTACATCCTTAACATGCCTGGAAAGTAATAAAGTTTCAGAGTAAAACATTAAGTTACACAATTCTTTAAATAAAAAAAGTTGTTGTTCACTTACTCTGCAATTCCAGCCTCCATGTTTAGATCAACTCCACTGTCTAGCAGTCCCCCAGACTCAGAATATGTTGTTCTCGCCATAAACATCATAAAATACAAACTGGCTCCATTTATCAAGGACCCAAATACAAGGAAAAACTACATCAAAGCATTTCAAATACATTATGATTAATTAAACCCAATCCATTCTACATTCAAAGGTGTACAATACACGAACAACTATAACTATATCCCTTACTATATCCCATCCTCCAAAACTACTAAATATGAGCATCATTACAACATATGCCGCTATTGTTCCAGCGATCATGTTTCTGTAAAACGACAACGTGGTGGCGTTCTCCTCCACAATCTGCTTTTGCCCCTTGGTACCCTCCTTCCCTTTCTTCTGCGTCTAGATTCAAACAAACACACCCACGAAACAATTAGCATTCTCCATCCCCTTAATTAACTACCTCTTCAAACATGATCCTCCACAAACTTACCATTACCACCATGATGATTTCTAATTTTATCCAAACTAATATACAAATACAACAACTTGCTTCAGGTTATCTTCGACAGGACGGGATGAATCAGCAGAACTGCGTCAGATCACAGGTTCTTCAAAAATCTGCTGACTGATGACTGAAATAAAAATAAAAACGGATGTGGTTCAAACTTCTCATTAAATTCAAAGCAAACAAATAATCCGGAAGTATTTTAATTTTAAAAATTACCTTACCTTAATCTGCTGACTGATGACTGAAATAAAAATAAAAACGGATGTGGTTCAAACTTCTCATTAAATTCAAAGCAAACAAATAATCCGGAAATATTTTAATTTTAAAAAATTACCTTACCTTACCTTTCCGTCAAATCAACCAAAATAAGAGTTAGGATTTTCACTTAAAAATACATGTAAGTCATCTGACAGATCAGCCGTAGTTGTTTACACGTGGAACTACAAATACTTTCACAAAACCAAATACCGAAGGAATACCTACAAATACAAACATACTTGAGGCAGTCATCGGGTCGCTGGATATTTTATACCTAAAACTCAGGCAAATGTCATAGTGCCAGACACCCGATATACATAACGGGAATAGGACAATCTCACCCTCACCACCAGTCACCATCCATGATATGTACATTTCGTTCGTCGTGAGAATTGAGAAAGGATATTTTCTGTGGATATGTATACAACGATACATGTAAGTCATCTGACAGATCAGCCGTAGTTGTTTACACGTGGAACTACAAATACTTTCACAAAACCAAATACCGAATGAATACCTACAAATACAAACATACTTGAGGCAGTCATCGGGTCGCTGGATATTTTATACCTAAAACTTAGGCAAATGTCATAGTGCCAGACACCCGATATACATAACGGGAATAGGACAATCTCACCATCCATACGTACATTTCGTTCGTCGTGAGAATTGAGAAAGGATATTTTCTGTGGATATGTATACAACGTACATGAACGTCTACAAAATAGGGCTGGCCTTTTTCATAACCAATTTTAAACGGCTAATTGCGGCCTTAAGCGGTTTTTAGCTTACATTGATTTTACATAAAGTGTAGTACCGATTGTGCATAGTGGTATATAGAAGCTGACGTGTGATTCTATAGCCATACAAACAGATGCAGATAAGCAAAGATAGAGATACATAAATCTGTAATTTGCATTTGGATCAACTGCTGCTGCATTCGGCATTTTGTGTGTGAATTTGTGACAGGTGATGTCATAAAAGTTTGAAAAATATATTTTTAGTGTGTTTTATAAAGTTAAGGTAAGGTATTTTTTTAGTAATTTAATTATTTATGATTTAAAGATCAATTTCTACAGACGTGAAGGTGTTGTTTGTATAAAACGAATTAAATTCAAGAAAGATTGAATCTAAAGGCAGTCTGAGTGGTAGTAAGGTGATTAGTTAAGGTCGTATAAAAGGATTCAGGATTGCGGTTGTTATTGGATGGATGTTGGGTTGGAGTTTAACAATTTTTTACTTTTTTTGTAGGATTCAACTTTTATTTTGGTGATCAGTTCCTCCGTCTCCGAGCTGAAAAATGAAGGAGCGTGTGGGGGCGAGTGTGGGGGAACCACCATGCTACACCCTAATTAACTTTCCTTCCGATCAGGAGCAGCCGAGTGAAATGCAATTGAGAAATGATTTGGGTTAGTGAATTGTTCGGGGGTATGATAATAAAGGACGTAGCTAAAATGGCTGTGTAAAATGTGTGTTTTATTTGTGTAAACAGAAAAAGGAGACGTGAAAACTAAAACGGAAGCGTTGAAGAAAGTAATATTTCTTATTTTAAATGGCGAGAAGTTGCCAGGATTGCTGATGACAATCATCCGATTTCTACTTCCGCTACAGGTACGTTTTACACGGATAAACAAAATGAGATTGAGTATCTGAATTGTACAGGTTTAACTGGTGACTGGACTAGATGTTTTAAATATTTTTGTTTTCATTATAGGATCATGCCATTAAGAAGCTCCTTCTTATATATTGGGAAATCGTCCCGAAGACATCTCCTGATGGGAAACTGTTGCATGAGATGATTTTGGTGTGTGACGCATACCGCAAGGACTTGCAGCATCCAAATGAATTCATTAGAGGATCCACATTGAGATTCTTGTGCAAACTCCGTGAACCAGAGTTGTTGGAACCTTTAATGCCTGCTATCAGGGCATGTTTAGAACATCGCCATGCTTATGTGCGACGAAACGCCGTTTTAGCAATTTTCACAATTTACAAGTAAGACTCCTTTTTTCGTTTCCATTTCTGTAATAGGATATTGGATTTATTTATGAAATCCCTGTAAATCTGTTTTATAGAAACTTCGAGTTCCTGATTCCAGATGCTCCTGAGGTAGTTGCCACTCTTTTGGAAGTAGAACAAGATATGGCTACTAGGAGAAACGCGTTTTTAATGCTGTTACAAGTCGACCAAAAGCGAGCATTGGATTACCTCTCGTCTTGCCTCGATCAGATTGGCAATTTCGGAGATATTTTGCAGTTGGTTATTGTAGAGCTTATTTATAAGGTAATAAAAACATAACTCACTTCCTTCATATGATAAAATAGAATTTCGTAGTCGTAATTTTAAGTCCTAATATTAAACTAAAATCATTTAATTTTTTCATTTGATTAACTTAATTCTACAGGTGTGCCACAACAGCCCAAGTGAGAGAACGCGTTTTATTCGATGTATATACAATCTTCTCAATTCAAATAGTTCTGCTGTGCGCTATGAAGCTGCTGGTACTCTTGTTACACTTTCAACAGCTCCTTCAGCTATTAAGGTTTATAAATATATCAAATCATGAGATGTTTCACTCACTTGTCCTTAACAAACCTAAGCTAATATTTGTCTTACACCATAAGGTTAGCATATAAACATAAAGTTATTTATTTACCATCCACAAACTAAATAGGGTATAAAAATTTATATTTCTCTTGTTATTCTATGTTCAGTTCCCAGATGTGGCTCCAAGTATTATTCCTGTCCTCACAGAATTTCTTTCTGATACAAACGAGTTAGCTGCTTCAGATGTGCTTTTGTTTATGCGAGAAGCAATTAAAAAGTTCCCTCACCTCACACCAATTATAATTGAAAAGCTGCTTGAGGTGTTTCCGCAAATAAAATCATCAAAGGTTTTACGGTCAGCTATTTGGATTTTGTGTGAATTCGCTTCTTCAAAAGAAGACATAGAGAGTGTGCTGACTCAAATTAAAGCCTGCTTAGATGAGGTATCATAGCTGTTTTTTACTTTTATCTTGTATTTTTCTCAATTTTTGTTTTTGAAAAGGAAGCTTTGAAAATAATTAAGTTATATTATTATAGTGTATAAATATGGTTTATTTGGCAATTTATTAGCTACCCTTAACGGATTCAGAACTAAGGAAAGCAGCCGGAAATGAAAGCGAAGAAAACAAAGACAAACCAGATACCAAATTTCAAGAAAAAAGTGCTCCTTCAGCTAGGCTGGTAACTTCGGATGGAACCTATGCAACCCAATCTGCATTCTCTATGACCCAGACAAAGAAGAAGGAGGACGACATTCCATCTTTAAGAAAATTTCTACTGGAAGGAGATTTTTTCATCGGCGCTGGTTTGGCCTCATCTCTAACAAAAATGGTTAGACGACTAGCCGAAATTGGAACTGCAACACCTGCTGAACTTCACAAGTTTACTGCAGAAGCGATGTATATCATGGCTTCTATTTTACGATTTGGAACCTCTAACTTGCCAGCAAAGGCAATAACTGCAGATGACATCGACAGAGTCAAGCTTTGCATCCGAGTGTTATCAGAACACAATGGAACAGTTAGCAACATCTTTACGGAACACTGTAGAAAAGCATTGGGTCTGATGCTGGCAGAGCAAGCGGAATTTGAGGCTACACACACAAAAACAAAGAAAAAGAAAGATGTCGTTGTTCAACCTGACGACCCAATCATGTTTGAGCAATTGATTTCCAAGAATGATATGATTAACGGGGAAGATGTATTCGAAACAAGTTTGAGTCAGGCCGTGGGCCTGAATATAAAGAAGGATGACACAGATGTATGCATTTATTGATAAAATTACTAATTCGCACTATTATGATGCTAAATACTTTAATAATAATTACGTGCTTTCCTCTTCTAGTTCTCTTCTTCAAAGTTGAGCAAAGTAACACAGCTTACCGGCTTCTCCGATCCAGTTTATGCTGAAGCCTATATCAATGTTAACCAGTTTGACATTGTATTGGATGTATTACTCGTTAATCAAACAAGTAAGATTTTTTGAAGATTAATTATGACACTCTTAGTTATATTGTATAGTATAGGCTGAATGTTTTAACTTTTACGTGGTTTTTAGCTGATACTTTACAAAACTGTACTTTGGAGTTGGCCACCCGAGGAGAGCTGAAGTTAGTAGAAAGGCCACAACCAATCATTTTAGGACCTTCTGACTTTTCGAATATCAGAGCAAGTATTAAAGTAACGTCCACAGAGAATGCTTTGATTTTCGGAAACATTGGTGAGAAAAAACATAATTTTAGCGCCCAAAAGCTTGCAGAAATTGAAATTACTTATCATGTGACCAAAGATTTAAATGCTAAAATATATATATTTGTTTCTTAGTTTATGATGTCGGTGGAGCAACTTCTGATAGAAACGTGATCATGATGAACGAGATCCGTATCGATATCATGGACTACATTTTGCCTGCATCATGTACTGACACAGAGTTCCGTCAAATGTGGGCTGAATTTGAATGGGAGAATAAGGTAAATAATCAATTTCCCAAAGCATTCCATACTTATTTTTTCTCCAAGGTAAACAATTTACACACTTTGACATTTCAGGTTGGCGTCTCTACTGGAATTACAGACTTGCATGAATATCTCCAATACCTTATCAAGTCTACAAATATGCAGTGTCTCACTCCAGAGAAAGCAATGATGGGCAACTGTGGCTTCATGGCGGCCACATTATACGCCAAGTCCATTTTCGGCGAGGATGCCCTTGCCAACTTGAGTATAGAAAAGCCAATAGATACACCAAATGCTCCCGTCACTGGCCATATCCGAATTCGTGCTAAAAGTCAGGTAGGCGTAACTCTCCATTGAAGACAACCAGCCGGCATCCATTTATTCAATCTAAACCTAAAAGTAAATTTTGTTTGTATATAACTCTTTGTAGGCAATGGCCCTTAGTCTTGGTGATAAAATTACGCTTTCCCAAAAGAAAACCACTACACAAAGTGCACACGCAGCCAGTGTAGCCACAAGTAAAGCTGCTGCTGCTGCATCTTCCAGCGCTGGAGAAGAATAAGATCCGAAAATAAGTTGTAATTTCTTGGACATCACGGTTAGCTTTTAAAGAGTTGAAAATTATAAACTGTTATAAGGAGTATTTAAGAAAGATACTAAAAATTATATTAATCCTTAATTCATAATTGGAATACTTAACGGGAGTAAATAAAATAGATGATAGATACTAAATTGCTTGTGNTTGGAATACTTAACGAGAGTAAATAAAATATATGATAGATACTAAATTGCTTGTGGATTTTAAGACAGTGAGAATTAAAGGTAATCAGGATTTATGGATTTATGTGCATTAAGCATCCTGTAACTTTAACGGAACCATCATGAATCATTATCATAGCGTATCCATATATCTGATTATTCGGGTCGGGTAGCTGATACTATGTAGAAATTTACCTAATACCCGACACCATGGACTTTATGAGAGACAGTGCCAGCATACCGACCGGCTATGGACATGTTGTTTGTGAGATTGTCAGACTATTTCTGCCAATTTCAAACAGCTGGTATTTCTGTAAGGAAATCCATAAAGTATAGCGTTAGCAGCACCAATCTACACCTGTGCCTGGCTGATTGACGTATTACAGTTTTGTGATTTTTTGTATTTTTGAAATCGGAAGTAGGTATTTAGTGTCCACTCTTTGTTTTGGGCTTTTCTAATTTAATTATTTAAAATCAAGGTAATTAAAGCAATCATCTGGTGCCATTATATTTTGACATGCTGGCTGATAATAAATGGATTTGTAAAGCACAGAGCAAATTGGATTAAATATTGTGAATCTTATTAATGCATTGCTCTTTCTTGTCGTATTTAGCAGGTTTTGGTGATTGGCGACGGTGAGTTGGTTGTTAAATGCAGTCTTTCATCTGGAATCTAAAGGAAAAGGAGCAGTTTGCATTTGAGAAAGTCTGGAGAACTATCTTATCCAGAAGATGCAGTAATACAATTATGGACGAAGCACGTGCCTGTCTTCATCAGGATTAACAACAAACAGCCGAATATAAGCATAAATCATGCGTAGTCTGCATCAGAAGAAGCCTTACCTCAGCATTTCTCATAGTTTTATTCAGTTTTTTCAGCGTGGTTGTTAGTTGGTTAGTGTAAGTGTAGTGTAGTGGTAATTAAGATAAGAGTAAAAGTGAAATTGATATTATATATGTTGGCAAAAGTTGGTGACGGATGAATGATAATGATGGACTTTGAAACATACAATGAGCACATGGTGACTCCCACTAAACGTATCCCCATGTAAGTTGAAAACTGGCTTTTGATTAATTAAGTATTAAGTGTTTACTAAATAATTGGTTGAGTTTTATTATGGTTGTGATTGTATTTTCAGCAATATGGCTGGAGTAAATGTGACAACTTCTAGCAGTATTAATAATGGCTATGAAGCTCAGCATCATCATCATCAAGGTCATCACCACCAACCCTTGATGAATCCAATAACAATTAGCGATAGTAATAGTAGTAGCGATGATGAAAGAAATTCATATGATTATCCTTCGTCGCAACAGCATCACCATCCAATGAACCTTCCACGGGGTAGAGACGCTCATAATAAATGCTGTAACAATAAACTTTGGTGTGTCCGCGTAAGTATCGAAAATGTTTAGAAAGCAAATTACTGAATAATCATATGTGGGCATTGGATCTCTTGAATGTTTTCTTTCTTCATTATTTTGCAGGATATCTGTGGAATCATTTGTGCAATTTTCACGTGGTTGTTAGTTCT
>JAHZNG010000435.1:0-31970 GCA_027744375.1 Orchesellides sinensis
CTACACAAAAATAGCAAATCTTTTGAAACGCATGAGATTTTAATGTTGTGAGGTTATGTTAATCCAGAACTCGTTGCATAGAGGCTGGTAGAAAGGAATGGGTAAATGAAGTGTGTAGGAATAAAAGGGAAAAGTGTGTAGGGCTGTAGGAGATGAGATGACAAAGCAAGGAGCGGAAGGATGAGTTGAAAAGTGGCCTAAAAGTTAATTCCAAACTTTCCCTTGTCGGCTCTTTTAGCTTTCAGATGAGGAGATGCATGCAAGTATTTGCAATGTTGCTTTAAGCCTGAAGAGCACAAACAACGTTTCAATTTTTATTGCCCAAAGTTCATTTCTTTCTGATGATCACAATCACAACTCCAAACTGCTCCAACTACTAATACTCCCTCCACAAGCGGTATTATTCTTTTAAATGTAACGAGCAAAGAGAAAGGGAGGGATGTGAGGAATCGTGTTGTTGTGTGTTGGCATGCATGCCATTCCTCTCACAGTCAGATCATGGAGCGTACGTGCCAGTTTAAAGAGAGAGCTGAGGGAGAGCTCAAAGGACACACGCAAAGTTGGAGAGTTGGAAAGTTGGAGAGTTGGAGAGGGCAACAACAGGAACAAACGGAAGCCATAAACTTTGTGAAATGCATGCAACTCTTGCTCTCTCTCAATTCCCTCCCCACATTTCTTGTAGCTCATCCATCATTGCTGTAAAGATACACGTAGCTGACTGAATTAAACAAAAAGACATACACAAGAAATTATTCTTTTAAATGTAACGAGCAAAGAGAAAGGGATGTGAGGAATCGTGTTGTTGTGTGTAGGCATGCATGCCATTCCTCTCACAGTCAGATCATGGAGCGTACGTGCCAGTTTAAAGAGAGAGCTGAGGGAGAGCTCAAAGGACGACACACGGAAAGTTGGAGAGAGTTGGAGAGTTGGAGAGTTGGAGAGGGCAACAACAGCAACAAACGGAAACCATAAACTTTGTGAAATGCATACAACTCTTGCTCTCTCTCAATTCCCTCTCCACATTTCTTGTAGCTCATCCATCATTGCTGTAAAGATACACGTAGCTGACTGAATTAAACAAAAAGACATACACAAGAAGGAAGAGGGAAAAGGACTCTCGTTAGGTTGGGACGAGCAAGGAAGGAATGAATTTTGACATGATTCTTATTCAATGTTTGTGCGGCTTTGAGTTTAGCGCTGTATTGTCCTTCACTTTGCAAAAAGCAAGTTCCAAGGTTGTTGGCACAAAGCGCGGAGCAAGTTGAGCCAAGTGTGAACAAGGCTATGCGCTCGGCTCATATCACTTTCCTTTATATTCCAGCCACATTTTCCCTTGATCCGACAAGTTAGAAAACTAGGCTTCAACTTATCCTAAAAATATTCTCTCGCATAAAACATGGCGTGTGCATGTTTCGGAGGCTTATTGTCTCTTCCTTCAACAAGGCTCTATTTTAGGACACATTTTTTTTGCATCTTGAGCATCACAACTATTGCGTATGCTCTCCTTCTGGGCTGTCATTTCATTATCAACTTATTAATAACAGGTTAATCATAAAATGAAGTGAGGAGGATTCCATTCCGCTTGGCATGAGCATGTATGGTGAGAGGATGGTTTGTGGTGGTGAAAGGAGAGAGAAATAGGCTTACTTGAGCATGTGAACGCCTTGCTGGAAAGTATGGACTTGGAATCTCTGGATGTGCTCCCACAGCACAGGATTCTCACGCTTGATGTAAAAATCGGAGGCAGAGTGCTTCACAGCTGCTACCCTCTGCGACAGCAACTGCAAAATAATGGAAATATTACAACTAACCTCAATCTCCACTCCCCACATTATTTTCCACTTGATCAAATCTTATCTCTCTCCCACCACAACTTGCTCCAATCACAACAACACACTTTTACTCACAACAACATCTCATTTTTGCGGCACGCAGAGAAAATGTACTTTTGTTATCATTTCTCTCACTTTCTCCGCCGCGCATTATTTCCTTTTTATTTTCACTCTGATGCTGATGATGCTGATGATGCTGATGCCAGTGCCAGAGAAAGTGTGTTGTTGTGCGTTACCGGCTGTTTTCCCCCTTGGACATTTCCTCCCTATGATCTCCTTCCTCCCCGAGACATCTCCTCCCTAGGACATTTCCTCCCCAACACATCTCCTCCATACCAGTGCCAGAGAAAGTGTGTTGTTGTGTTATGCGAGAGTGGGAATGAGAATGGAGTGGTGAAGGCTGGTTGGAAGGAGGAAATAAAGTGTTGTACTTACACTCCGATCATTGACGTCAACAACTCGCTCAAAAAACGCTCCCGCGAACAGAGCAGCAATGTTGGCCGTGTAAGAAGCCACAAATATCACTGAAAATCCACCCCAGACATTTATGAGAAATTTATTCGGCCAAGATTTCGGAGCCTGTAACAAACGCACAAAAGGAGAGACTCTGTTTGAGTTGAGCTAATGGCCACGCAAGCACCACCATTTATGCTCCCGCCAATAAAATGGTCAGGAAAAGAGCTTAGCTTCTTATAAATGGCTCTCCACACTGTCCACACTCACCAACGTCCATAATAAAACGGAAATAAAAAAAGCATTTACATGTAATTGTACACTCCTCGACTAGTAGAGCAGCGGTGTAGGACAAGGTATTCTGCTTTTTCTTCTTTTCAAAACACCATTTCGGAGACACGAAAGGAAATATCCCGAGGAGTCTTTTCGTGTATCTTAACAATTGCTCTTATCTTTTTGCAAGAATGGAACATGGTATATTGTTGATAATACAAATAAAAACAGAAAGACAGAGTGAGTGGGTGGACGTGGTAAATGAGACGCTTAAGCTTTGGTGAAAGTGGTTTACACNTTCGTGTATCTTAACAATTGCTCGTATCTTTTTGCAAGAATGGAACATGGTATATTGTTGATAATACAAATAAAAACAGAAAGACAGAGTGAGTGGGTGGACGTGGTAAATGAGACGCTTAAGCTTTGGTGAAAGTGGTTTACACTCAATGTCTGTATTTGTATTTCCATCAGAGCTGTCAAGTTTAGCCTGTAATAATCCAATCAATACTTCAAATTAATTGCCGACATTTCTATTCATGTGAGGCTGCTTTGATTTATGCTGGCATTTGGTGCGTACGTGATGAAAATGGCAGCCCAGAGTCCAGGGGAGAATGGGGCGAGAAAGGCAAGAAGAGGCACGTCTCGGTGTTTGGAAACTCCCAGCAAGCTCACGCCCGAGAAGAAGAATGGCGTCGAGAAGTCGACGGCTGTTGCACG
This sequence comes from Orchesellides sinensis, assembly GCA_027744375.1. NCBI lineage: Eukaryota > Metazoa > Arthropoda > Collembola > Entomobryomorpha > Orchesellidae > Orchesellides > Orchesellides sinensis. The sequence goes on from JAHZNG010000435.1 coordinate 3,276, forward strand.
GACCGAGGTCACGGAGAACGGAGCAAAGCTCATGTGAGCAGAGCCAGACATCAACGCGTTCATTATCCCATTCCACTGACCGTCTGCCTATTTTTTACATTCAAACAACTCAATCAGAATCATTATCCAACTTTAAAATAAACTCATTCCAAGCCTTCTTTTAAAACACTTTTGAGGAAAGGGAATTTGTAATTTTGGACTGATCAAATCAAGGAGAGCGGAGGAGACGGTTTTTCCAATTTCATTGCCAATTTTGGCTCGTTCAGTCGGAGCCTGCATGGCTCAAGTGATGGAGCGAGAGAGGGAGAGAGAGAGAGCATTCAGCTTGGTACATTCAAGCTAGCGATAACAGCTCAAGGAGGTAGTTTGGTCTTGAGAAAATAGAGATAATGGTTGCGAGGAGGAAGGAATGAATGAGATAGTTTGCGAAGCATGTGAGGAAACAGTGGAAGGGGATTTCTGAGTGAAAGACTTTTTTGGATTTGATACAGTAGCAGCAGTACTGAATAAGCATGAGCAACTTTCTTTGGAGCAAAGTAAGGCGAAGGAATAGTGAGGCTGATGGGAAAGTGAGTTGAGAACTGGTTTAGGTTGCCTTGGTTGCTTTTAAAAACGTTTTTGTTCGTCTCCAAAGTTGCGGAGAGAATTATCCAAGCCTCAGTGCACAACTCTCTCCTCAATCCTCTCTCTCTCTTTCTCTCTCTGAGAAAAGTAAGTGGGAAAGGTTGTTTTGCTTTCACCACAGAATAACATGCACATTTGATATACTGTGCTCTGTGGAGTCGATACAGTCAGAAATGTGTTTCCTCCCAAAATTGGTTGACGGTTTTTTAAAGTTTGTTTGTGAGATGTATCGATTGTAAAGTTGGGAAACAAATAATATTTTATCTTCTCGGCTTATTTTCTTGCTCCTTATCTAATTTAGTCTGCCAAAACATGTATGAAGGAGGGAAGGAAGGATCGGATGGTTGTTGTAGAAGGGGCTAATAGTTTCTCACGAAAAAAGCACCAAAATCTACAACAAAAATAAAAAAGTTAGTTTTGTGGTGCATGACGTGAGAGTTTAGTTTCTCCGTCGAGAGACTCAAACTTCTCATGTCTCTCTGGCAAACAGAGAAAATGTTGAATTACAGCGTAGCCACTAATGAGCAGACGAAGAAAGGGAGCTCAAGGACAACAAGAGCAAACCAAGTATTGAAGCGAGAGAGACACACACGTGCAATGTTTATTAGGTAACTTGATAGCTGTGCAACCTATGCTGATTATGCTCCTCATCTAATTTCCTTGCCTCATTATTTAGCCAGTCACCTGCATTTTACACGCTCAACATTTCATGACGCTCACAACCAACTAACCTTTCAACTCGCTCCTGTCGACCTATCATGTTCCACACGGCAACAAAGACACAAAATGTTATATGCTCATATCACTCATTGTTTGTACATGCAACTCTCCTCATCACATAAATTATGATGAGAGAAATAAAGATGGGAGGCACACCCTGCTTTTATTCCCACCAACTTTCTCTCATTTCTTTTTATCGCACATGCATCCACAATCCAGAGAGAGCAAACATTTTTCCGAATTAGCCTGCCACTGCTCCTTTCAAGAAACGAGTACAACGGAGGAGAAAGGAAATGGCTGATGCAGCTTGGTAGCCTTTTGTTGAGGTTTTTGAGGTATGCAAATGAGATAGAGGTCGCGGCTTCAGTTTGGAGAACAAGACGCTTGACAGAGAATGATGCTTCTAGTCACATTCCATAACAGCCCCATACATATTTATAGTCAGAAAAATGAAAAGCACGAGATATGGCCTGCTTTTGAAAAAAAATGTTTGCAAAAGAAAAATGGGATGTGGAAGCAATAAGCTTAACGATGTTTAGTCCTGTCTCATCAAACTTGCAAGCCAAAAATGTATTCTGATCCCGTGCACAGACAGAGAGAGGTTTTCTTATTTTTACCAAGAGCACCTGACTGAGCAACCAAACAGATACACCACCACATCACATCACATCACATCTCTCCCATATTTAATGCCAACAACAAGATTTTCATTCCCTCCACACGAAAGCTGGTTAAGCCAGGAACGGGAGAGGAATCCCAAAAGGCCTTTCCAACAAGGCTCAACTTCATTTAGCATAATATCATATTATGTAGCCGCCTACCCAATGCATAGTTGATAAAGGCAGGAATGCTTTTACTTTTAATGCCGCATCCCATATTATAAAAAAAGAAGCATGTTTTCATGTGGTGACTTTAAGCCGATGAAAAATGCACGAGACAAATTCATTTAGATTTTGATGATTGAAAAAAGCCACCAAGTTACAATAAAATTGAAGTGGGATTTCTCGCTGAGAATTCTAATCGTCCCTTTTCCTCATCCACATCCTTCTTTCACCAAAAAACAGCCTTTCAATTTCATTGCAAATGATTTTGCTACACTTTTTTCCTTTAACGACTTGAAAAACGAATTATGTGTGGGATGGAGCAAGCAAGGCACACGTTTTAAATCATGTTTAAATCATTACAAAGTCTGGGCCCATCAGCAAAGATGCCAAAGAGTAGATTAAAGTAGCCCATATGATTTTATTAGTTGGCGAAAGGGGCAAGTAAAGGAGATCCGGCTCTGCTCCATCAAACAATATTTTTAGTGGAGAGAGAAGAGAAGAGAAGAGAAGAGAAGCAATAACCATTTTCTGAATTCCTTTGCTCTGCCATGGAAAAATGAATGAAGGAGAGGATGTTGGATGTGACGGAAATTTGAATGAGAGGAAATGTGCATTTTTGTATTCAGGCAGAAAAGAAGGAGATTCTTTGCTCATGTTTATAGATGCGGTGCGGCGGCGGTGTACCTTGGGATGTGGCTTGAGGATGGATGAATAGAGAATGGAATGTTATGTAAACAAATGGAGAGCACAAAAAGGAGCATGGTGGGCTGAATAGAAAAGTAGCCGATTCACAAGGGCAAAAGGGAGCATGTTGAGTTGAAAGGCGAAGATTAAGATGAGAGGGAGAGATGAAAGAGGCTACTTACGTTCCTCGAGCCAAAGTATCCATCAGCGACGAGGTAGAGATCGATCTCAAACTTGAGCTCACGAGCTATAATGGCAAGCAGGTCCATTGCCAGTCCATTGCAACAGGCCAGCGCATAACGACTCCCCAGATGCCTTCCTCCTCTCAAAGTCAGCAAATATCAGAGCTAAATCGTCCTGTTACAAAACACACAGCATGAAAAAGTTGAGCATTATCTGGGAACATGACAGGCGGACAAAGAGTTGGAGCTGAACTACACGTGTTCTTAATGAAAAGGCGATTAAAAGAAGGGATTTGAGCGTGTAAGCGGCGTGTGAAAGGAATCACACCTTGTTTTTTGTGCGAACTTTGAGACAGGGCAGTCCTTTGACGCAAGTTCGATTGTCTTCGGCGTCCGTCTCCATCACAAAAGGAGGGCTGTCGATGGTGACCACGCGGTAGGCTATTGGAGGGTCTTTCTCCCGGACCAAAGATGCCTCCTCCAGGCCACCGGATAGTTTCCAGTTGGACTTGGCCTTTTTCGGGAGAGACGGTGCCAACCTTGTGCCATTCCCGCTCCACACCCGCTCCCGCCGCTACTGCCGGTCCACCCAGACTTGGCTCTGTCTTTCGGACAAGGTTGAGAATGTCGAACGTCATCATGGGCAAGGATGAGCCTGAAGTAGACAGAACACTCATTTGTGTCCGAATTTCCCTGCAACAACAAAGGCAGAGTAGAAAAAAGAGGTTATAAAATGAGAGAAAGTCGGGCATTGTTTGAATTGAATATATCGGCTTGGCAGAGATAAAGTTTATTGAGGGCGACATTTGTTAAGGATTCAACGGGAAAGAAATGTGAGGTGGGAGCAGTCTTTTAGTTGGAATGATAGCATAGCATAGCATAGCATAGCATGGGCACACAGATATTTTTGTGCTCTTCGTCAGCACATGTGAAGAGCATAAACATTTTATCGCCATTTCCATGCCCATCTTGTGCCTCGCATCATCATTCCAATTGCTCCTCTGCCAGCCATTTCGCCCGGCAATCAAATGGACTAGAAAGAGGGGAAATGGTGGTCCAAAACATAATAAAAAAGAAAAGAGGGGAACTGTGCTTCAGAGAAAAACTTTTTCCATCAAGGATATCCATACAACAAGAAGTACAGCGACATACGTACATCCATACATGCATATGCATGCTATAATAAAGGGTATATAATATGTAGGCAAATGTAGCTACGGGGCAAGGCGGAAAAGTTTTTGCGAAAGGCATTCATACAGCATGCATGCTCGTTGCTCACTCCACTTTCACTTTGCTATTGTGTATTGTGAGCGGAGAAAGTCCCAATGCCAATCCTATATTCCTGGCTAATCTACTGGATTATCTCTGTTGAATGAATAGAGGAGAATGGGAGGAATGGTGAAAGTGAAAATGTTTTTGGCGGTGGAGTATGAATGGGGGAGAGTAGGTGAACTGGAACTAGTTCCTTTCATATCCAGCTACTCGTCGCTTCTGTCCTCGCAATAAAATGAGAGAGAGCGAAATCATTTTATGGTCGCATCCACATCGTCAATATCCTCATCCACCAAGTTATTAATAGCACAAGACAAAGAAGGGATCTGATTGTGAGCATCCTCATTTTTCCTTGCTCCTAATCCTAATATTCCTAATTATAAGTAGGACGTAGGACATTGTTTTAGGAATGAGCAACAATTCAGTGTTTGTGTGCATGTCAACCGTTTAACCACTACACGTGTACAACTAAACATCTACAAATAATTGAGCAGTTGCAATTGTGCAGCTGACATGTGAAAAGAGAGGGAGCGAGTTGGTTGCATAGCAGATTCGCTTTTTCCCAGACATGCCATGTCCAAGTCCCCTTCACACATCACCAACTCGCTCTCTCTCTTTTCCTACTCTGCAGAAATCGATTAGTCTTTTAGCGAGCAACCAAAAGGCATTGCTTTCTCCTTCACACAACTTTGTAGATATTGCATGGCAGCAAAAGAAAGAAAGTACCTTGTAATGGCCATGGACACGATTTTCCTGTTGGAGTAGTCAGGTGGTGGTTGCCAACACGAAATGTTGGAGAGGCTCTCGAGCAAACTGAGAAAAGTGGGCTGTTGTGAGGCTGGCTGCTCAGTGTCTGCATCCTGCTCCACTCCTCCAGACAAAGAAGAAGATGTCGAGTGAAGATGATGCGACGTCATCAGTCTGCTCTTCCCTCCTCCGCCACTCGACGAGGATGGTGGCAGTGGCAAAAGAAAGGGATTGAGCCCAAGAGAGCCACCGTCCAACGAGCCTCCCCCACCTGTCCCCAGCGAGTACTTGATTGGTCGCATGCGACTCAAGTCGGACTTGGTGAAACCACTGAACACGCCACCACTTGGTGTCCCTCCGTTGTAATCACCGTTGTAATTGCTACTTGCTCCTCCACCGTTATTCCCGGTTTGTTGATGGGTGGACGGGGAGAGTGGGGCGGGCTCGTCCTTGATTGTGGTAACAGCTGATGCCAGCAGCTTCCCAGTCGTTTTCATTAGCGATTTTCCTATAGGAGCTTTGCGGGGACTGCGGAGAGCCAGCACACCGCTAGGAATCCACTCTGGTACACTTTCAAACTAAAAATAGAGAAAATCAATACAAATTATAACGTTTACAAATAATATTTGACTTGCATTTGAATTTGAAAGGTTACCTCGTTGTACTGGCCCAGAAGAATAAAGACGTAGTCTCCGTTGAGCATTCTGAGCCGCTTGGCCGCGTGGAAGACTCGCATAGCGGATCGTTCAGAGCACAGCAACACAATCACGCCTTGCGTCTGTTTCGTCAGCTCGGACAAAGTGCGGAAGGCTGAGAGCCCATCTCGTGTTTTGATTGTCAAATAGTTTGGGTGGAGAATGGGGTCGAGGAACTCGTCATCAAAGGCAGAGCGCCCACCCCCCTCCTCGTAGTCATAGTCGCTGAAATTGGCGACAGACTTGGAAGGCGAGGACTCGTGTTCGCCATCCGGGTGCCCACTCTCCTTGCTCCTCTCAGTTTGCGTGGGTGTGGCAGGAGTGGGCCTGGATGTGATCTGGCTGAGCACCTCTTCCCAAGCACCTTGCGTGTTGATGATGGAGGGCGAGTCGTCGAAGAGGACAGAGAACGAGTGCCAGTGGCAGTAGACGAGCAGCTGGCCCACGAGGAACTCGTCATCAAAGGCAGAGCGCCCACCCCCCTCCTCGTAGTCATAGTCGCTGAAATTGGCGACAGACTTGGAAGGCGAGGACACGTGTTCGCCATCTGGGTGCCCACTCTCCTTGCTCCTCTCAGTTTGCGTTGGTGTGGCGGGAGTGGGTCTGGATGTGATCTGGCTGAGCACCTCTTCCCAAGCACCTTGCGTGTTGATGATGGAGGGCGAGTCGTCGAAGAGGACAGAGAACGAGTGCCAGTGGCAGTAGACGAGCAGCTGGCCCAGGGCACGGGCAAAGTGTCGGACCGAGGCGGAGAGGCTCACGTACAAATCCTCCTTGTCCTACAAAACAATTTTTTACAGGACACAATATTTAAGTAGGAGCATTTATAGGCTACTCAGCGGCTTATCCGGACCTTATTGCACATTTAATAGCGTCGTGGTGGCTATGATTATTATAGACTAAAAGTAATCCCGAGCATCATCGGTTCAGCTGGGGAATTGGGTGAAAACCGAGCTTTGCTGGTGTACCACACGCGCACACTTACACGGGCATTCATGACAAGAGGCATAGTTGATTGTGCAGAAATGGAGGAGGGAACAGAAGAATGGAATTTGCGGTATTGTATCGGGATGAGATTTAGAATTACGTCTTGTCTCCTGCTTCCTCATCCAGGGATATGGGGAATGATGGGAGCAGTATAGGCTCGTGCCAGGGAATTTATCGTCGGGATCAATTAGTATGCGTACATGATATATGCAAACCGACATATTCCTCCCGTCAAAACCGTTTTGTTGGTTGGGGAGCGGAAAGAGGCACGGAAGTGCTTACATGATTCATTCCTTTTTCAGCAAAAAAGCTCACTCAGATTTGTGGTGGAAGACGTGAAGGGGAAACATTATGTGCATTCTGCATATCTACAACACAATCATAAATTTATCCCTTCACATTTGCATAGTTTGTAATGCATGAAGGAAAAGGAAGGAAGGAATGTAGTTTTGTTTGAGCTGACAACTAGCACCGGATGTCAATGTCCTCTAACCCAGTTGAACGCAGCAAGCAAAAGCAAGGGAACTAAAAATGAGTCCAACATGGATAGGGCTTGCGTTGCGTAGCAACATGTAATATTTGAGAGAAAACTGTTGGTGGTGAGTGCTTTTGCAGCCTTTTTTAATATGATTACTCACAACCACTCTGCCCCTCAATAAAACTCGGTTTGCTCTGCCTTTTTGCTCTGGCTTCCAGTTTTTGTGGAGTGGGCATGTCATTAGATAATGCTCTCCAAAAAGCTATCAGGGGACTTTTGGTGGACGCTGCTAATGGATCTAGAAGAGAGCATTACATCCATGATTCCTTTTTTTATCCAGTCTCCAACTCCCTCCACTATTTTTGCTTTCTGACGTGAACAATTTCCGCCCCAACAATTGCACACAATATTAAAGCTACGACGACATCCTCTCGGATTTCTCTGGGGAGGCGAGGATGGGAGATGATCAGCAGATCATGCTACCTAAGGCCACTACACACTTCGTGACGGGAATTCATTTTTGCACAAGACCAATTTTTTAGTTACAACTAAGGCTAATAAAAAAGGACACGAATGTTTTTTTGGGCTAAGCTAACTCCAATAATTTAGACTAGACTGAAACAAAGCCGACATTTGCTGGAATATTTTTCCAGTCGAGAAATATATTTTGGCAGTGGAGCTATTGTTGAAATTAGCTCAAGAAGCCAGCGCAAGGTAAGTTGGAGCGGAAACGAATTTAGCATAAATGGTGGACCTGCTTTGCATGGACAACGCATTAGAATTGTAAATTCAGTAGGGGAATCGTTTACGGCATGGATTTACGACTCGGGATTCAGCAGGATACTTGGCTGGATTATTTTTATGCTAAGACGGCTCAACTTTTTACGAAATGCCATCGTATATTCTGTATCTTAGCACATTACAGTTTTTAAGTCAAGAGTAAAGGTTTATTTCATCCCTGGAATTCTGTAATATCATATTTTGATGTGGGGAGAATGGGTTGCGACAAGTTGCAAGACATTTTTGTGCTTGAGTAATTAAGGCATGATGATCATTTTGAGCGCATCAATCATTGCATGAAAAATGTAATGCGGACTGAGTGACATGTTTTGCTCCAACTTTTTCCCACTCAGCTTTCTCCACTTTTATCTTGCTTTCATCAAGGACGTGCAACATTTATTTTCTCATTCCCACAAGAAGGAAGCACCGCACATGCACACATGTATGGGGGTTGTGAGAGATTGAGAGGCATTCAAGGAGACACGACATCGGAGAGAACGGGAGAAGGAGAGCAAATGTTATGAGCTGTTAATAAATAACTTTCAGCTTTTCATATCTTTTCTCACATTCCCTTTCTCTGGCGCAAGGAGAAAGGCTCATGGAATGGAGACAAGGAATGAGGGAGGACAGGAATCAAGTCTGCAGCCGAGAGAGAAAAATGTAATGTAAGTTGTGAGAGTGTAAATTTGGGGAATGGAGGTAATAACCCGCTCAATCACTAACGCGCTTATACTCAAGCAGCGAAAACAAAAGGATCCTCTGTGGATGCACTAGCGCGTGCCAACAGACAGACGGCATGGAGGAGAGACAAGGAATGAGGGAGGACAGGAATCAAGTCTGCAGCCGAGAGAGAAAAATGTAATGTAAGTTGTGAGAGTGTAAATTTTGGGAATGTAGGTAATAACCCGCTCAATCACTAACGCGCTTGTACTCAAGCAGCGAAAACAAAAGGATCCTCTGTGGATGCACTAGCGCGTGCCAACAGACAGACGGCATGAAGGAGTAGCATAAACAGTTGCTCATCCTTTTCCTTGGGCTGCTTCATAATGCGCTGAATGGGAGGAAGAAGAGATATGTAGCAAAAATAGTTGAGCAAGTATCATTGGCGGAGTGAACGACTTCTATTTCTTTTCTTGACAATTGAGAGGAAGCCTGGAGCCGGGAGAAAGAAAGAAAGAAAGGAAAAGAATGAGAGAAGAAGTAAAGAGAAAGAAAAAGTGTGCAAGCAACTACTCCACCATTCTGTCTCTCTGTGTGTGTGTGGACTGTGGACCAGTTTTTTGCTGTCCCTCTCCTCTCCCGTGTCTTTTCTCTCTCCAACTATCCTTTTTATTAGTAATCCTTGCCACTCTCTCTGCTCCTGCATCTGCTAAACAGTGGTGGGATGGGAATAGAGGAAAGGGAGCCAGAGCCCTGGGTTAGCTACCCAAAAAACGAGAATAAAAGACTGGCTTTAGTGAAAATCGATATTCTTTCTCTTCTCTATTTTCTCCATTCTTGACGTGACTTGCTATCTGCGATGGATGCAATAATAGTCCCACATATCATATATAGCCGGTAGCTTATTTATGTTGGCCAGAAATAAAAGTAAGCTCTTTTCTGGTGGGATGGAGTGTGGAGTGTGGATGGAGAAGACAGCAAGATAAACAAGGAGAAGGCTGACGGACCGGCGAGGATGACCACAGAAGAGCTCCACCAAAAAACGAATAAACTTGTAATGCTATCCATCATCTCCCTTTCTTTCCCCTGCTTTTTTGTTCCAGTTGGGACATGTGCTTGTCTGCCACACCATTTATCATGAAAGGAGTCAGCATGTCTTAATTTCTAGTCCCACACCTAAAGCTGCTAGCTGGTGGGAGACAACAAAACAGGAGAACAAGGAAAGCAGCCGAGTATTTGCTTTGCTATTAAAATAGGCATTTGTAAACATCCCAGTTTTTAGTGTAAATAAATAACAAGCTTCTTCTTCGTTTTGGGTTGACAGGTTAGAAAGGAGTGGGTTCTTTCCTTTATTTATTCATAGCCCGTCTTTTTTCCAGCAGCTTCAAATAATTTGGCGAAAATGTCGTTTTTTATTAATGAAACGTTTTTTGGTTTAAACGTGGAAATGGTGATGCTGGCGAGGCATGGCATGGCAATCCCATGAATCCTCTCTCTGCACGCTGCTCCTATTCTATTAACGAGATGCGGGTTGTAAAGGAGTAAAAAGAATGGGGAGAGTGGATTGAGTGAAAGGAAGGATCCCGGGAGACCAGCTCTCCACGTTTCCTCCTTCTCCTCCTCTGATGATGACGGAGGGGGAATCTGGAAGTTGATTCATGTCTGACAAGGCATGGACAGAAGAGTCTATTTGTCTCTTTTCCCAACTCTTCCCATCTCTTCCCTACTCATCTCATCCCATTCCAATAAGTGCGTAGTAAGTTGGTGCGGTGAGTAAGCCATTTTCCAATCCTTTCTCGCACAAACTGTCACAACATTCTTTTCTCCCATTTTTTCACCAACAATCTTTCATCATTTATTTGTGATCTGGTGAACAAAGAATGCTAATGTGATGGGCTGAAAACTCGGAGATTGTCGTAGGAAAAAATGTGGCACTTAATAAATTATTCCTTGTCAATCCAGATCTACAGTCTATGTGGCTAATGTATGCGTGAAAAGGACAAGAAAGTAGAACTCACCTCGTGCAGTGTCAACGGGCTGGCATAGGTGGAGGAGCCGATAAGCGGGATTCCGGCGCTGGTGGAGACGAGGGACAAGAGTCTTTCCGAACTCACATCTCCAATCAGATTGACAATAGCCACAGCCTTGGTCTCACTCAAAAAATCACAAAGTTTTGGCATGGCCATTGGCCCAAACAGAACTTTGGGTCGCCTTTGCCTAGTCCTTCGCTTGCCGGAGGAGAGGTGTCCTCCGCCACTCCCACTACCCCCTCCACTCCCCCGCCCATCATCCTGATCATCCGCAGCGTAGTAGTCATCACTAAAGTCGTCCACATCCACAAACATGTCGTCACTTCCCAAGCCACTCCCTCCCCCGTCCCCCACTTGGTGGAGTGCAGTGGGGGAGTGGTGGGGATGATGACGCCCAGAGGACGCCGAAGGCTGTTGTACAATTGGCTGATCATTCACAAAAAAGTTTCTCACTCGCCAAGTCAGATTCTTTTCAGGAAAGTCAAGTTGGCTGACGAGATCAGCGGCGGTGACGGCATTTAGCGTTCTCGCCAGCGTTTTAGACAAGGCCACGTATGGTTTTGACAGGTCTCCGAGAATAGCGACCACCTCGAGGCGGACCAGGGAGGTGGGAAGTTGATCCGTGTAAAGGGAGTGCGGGGGAGAAGGTCGCTGGCCTGAGGATGAAGATGGGTAGCCATTAGCTTGCTCATGGAAAGGAAATGCGGGTGAGCGAGCTTGGCGTCCCCCAGCCGGCGTTGGGGGCAAAGATGACCAGACGTGATGGGTAGTTGTATGATTATTATTATTGTTGTTGTTGTTGTGATGAGTAAGCGTAGAGTCCCTTCTCTCCGTCCCTCCTCCTTGTGACCAGACAAGTGATAAAAAGATGAGCATTTGGAGGGGTTGAGCAATCCTCAAAAGCACTTTCATCACTGCCACATTCACTCAACAATTGACACCACACTGGAATATAAAACCTGCAACTTAATTAATGCACTTTGCCCACTGTCACTTTTCCCGTTGGGTTAAGCACAAGAAATATCATCTTTGCTGGCTGATGACAAGATGAGTTATGTAATTAGGAGGCAAAGTTGGGTAATTATGAGAATGGGTGCGAACAAAGTCAGCTGAGCGGCATTCGTCATCACAACTTTTCCTGAAACACGAGCAACAGCAGGCTGGAGTCAGCAGTAGACCCTTGGCCTCATTATCATTCAACACAAATTGAATGCCATCCATAATTTTTCCTTCGCCCTGTTCCTTTTGCCTCCACGATTTGGATGCAGGATTTTAACAACAACCTAAAGTTATACAACATTTGTAATACACACTTTATAAATAACGACAAAACAAGGCATCACGTGTTTCCTTCAATACCACTTATTCGAGTGCTCAAGACTTTTGAGATAGTTTTAAGTAATCAGCAAAAAGGCTGTTTTAAACCGGGCTGTGTTTTATAGCCCTGAAGATTCCATTTGTTTAACTAAATGTTTAAGCAGTTAAATAAAAGGTAAAATTACTCATCTCAGTTTTTTCCGCAATGAAGTACTACTATACGTCATATAGTTTTTTTTTGGGTGGAGTTAGGGAAAAGGATTGCTTTTATGCATCCAAGGCAATTTTACTTTTTACGAAATTTTTTGATTATTTCATGTCGACTAAGCATCCCACAATATTAAATGAAAGAAACCCATGAAAAGTAGAAACTATATCATTTAAATGTTCGTTATCATCATTGAATCAATTTTGTTTTAGAAGCAACTCGAATCTTGTCTTAAATATTGTGACTTGTAACTAATTTGAAACAAATAGAACATGCAACAACCAATAAGTAAGATAGACACAGCCATCATTCGTTATAAGCTCATTTTAGCGTGGCAATACATTAAATGGAGTTTGTTTTGAGGCTCTCCTATAATGTAAATTTCATTAATTTCATTAGTAACAAAGTAAAAATACTTCATAACAAACTGTCCATTTAATGTATTGCCACATAAAATTGAGCTTGTAAAAATGATGCCTGTGTGTATCTTACTTATAGGTCGTTGAGAACATGCTAACATCTTTTTTGCGCAATTAACGAAAACTCTTTTTTACGTTTGAAACGTTTGTTTTGATAGATCACAGATATTTTCTCCTGTATACAACCTATTTACCTGTTTTATTACTTTACCGGCTTTTGCGAGGTTTTACAAATCAACTTTTCGTCCAAGCAGTTACATTCTAAGTTTTTGTTTAGCATACTAATTTGTAACAAAACAAACTTACAAATTGCAGGGCATTTGTTCCTAAATGGCTTCAAGAGAAACCCTCATTTTCTGTTTTTAATGGCAGACGTCAGAGTTAAGCAGACGAACCTTTATAATTTGTAGAGTCAATTTATTTATCTGTTGGTAGGTAACACTGCGTTTCCATTTAAATTGAAAGTGAATGAACTTTGCCTGCATCCAACTTCACTTTAAGAATTTTTAAACGAAATGTCTATATTTGCTTTGTAAACTCCAAGTTGCAGCAACTCAAAAGCTAATGGCAGCAAGTTTGGCACACAGGCTAAGCTATTGTAGTGCTTTATGCAGATCACTTTCTGATTTCGATGAAGAAAGCACAAAGAACTGTGAAGATGAAAAGAGCCGCTTCCAAAAATGAATGTTGGGATGAAGTTGCTCAGCGACTGGCACAGAGAAAAGGAGAGTGGAAACTGAGGTCTTCGCACGAACGTGCAAGCAAATAAATACATACTTGCATTCACCCATTCATTCAAGCAAAGTGTTATATCTGCTTCCAACTATCAAAAACACTGTTTCCAGTCGCTTCTTTGCTACTCTTCTCCTACTTTCACCGATCAACTCTGCGAAGCATGCATGGTTTCAAGCAATACCAGAATCGAAAAATAGAAGAAAAAGCTTTTAGACCATGTGGCTTGCTCATCTTTTGACTTATCCTGCCTCCTTCCCACATTTCCAAATACCGAAACATCCTCACAACTGGGAAATGCTTTGATAGATGGTGCGGAGTTTCAGCAAACGCCTTGGCAGTCAACTAGACAAAAAACTATTACTAAAATCAAGGCAGGACAAATAATAATATTTTAATATGTTAAAAGCCTTGTCTCATATGTTACATAAGTGTGGTATATGAATTTCATTTGCGGTTATTTCCCTGGTATGAGGTTAGGCAGCCCACTTAGTAACTTCAAGTTGAAAATAAAACCTACTCCATGTGGTATTTATCTATTAGGATGCAAGGATAACTAATACAACGACAACATCTTGCTTATCCGTTAAACAATGTCATTTAAAATATATCAGTGAAACTCAACTGGATAAAGAGGATCAACGAACATGAAGAAGATGTAAGATTGAAAAGAATTCGGAAATCTGTTGCCCTACATATGGTGGAGAACAACCACTCTCTTGATGATAATAGCTATTAATTAATCGAATACGAACCATGGAAGTTTGAACGAAAAATAAAAAAATCGCTTTACATCAGACCTCTAGATGACAGAATCAACTCCAATTAAGGAAAATATATTCATCCCACCTTGTGCTCAACACACCAACGGTTTTTTAAATTCAATCACCAAAGGAAACTAATCAATCCATAATACAAAAGTTTATTACAAAAAATGTTCTCATATCTTTTCAAATTCATTAGTGTCTCTAAAAGTTAATTGATATATTCTCGTTGTTGTTGTTATTGTAATTGTCCTAAAAACGAAGACAGATGTCACCAAAAGCTTGACAAAAATAAAAAATGGCTTCCTCAAACATCGTTTGCCATGATACAAATAATATTTTAAATATTATTGACACCCAAAATTGTCGCATTTAGAAATATTGTTATATGCACGATAAAGTTCCGATATCGGTACTACAAAAATTTCGTAGTTTTGCGTTATGAGTGGTAGTTCTATCTTTCTAATGGAACCAATTTCACAAGACAGGTATTCGTAAGTAATTTTTCAAACTTTTATTGTAATTAATTAATTTGAGCAAAAGTTGCATGCTACTGATGGAATCAAAACATCTGTATAGTGTTACTAATGCTCGAAATCAAGGTATATTATGTTAATATTTTAATTTTTATCAGGCATTCTTTTACTCGATTTGGAGGTAGAAATTCATGGGTCTAGACTAATAGCGCACAGGGTATATTTGGCGCGTACGGAATTTATCACGCAGATAAAAAACGCGTCAGGAAAATCAAATGGAGGCAATATATTGCGGGAAATCTTTTCAACTAATAATTTGTATTAGCATTCTGCTGGACATCAGGCATTTCATGCAATGATACTGTAGCAAAACTTTATAAATATGATTAGACTATTCAATTAATACACTGATTAAAAATCAAATTTATATAAATAGTATTTTTCTAACAATAGTTTGGCTACTTAAATTTTTTTTGCACTTGACCAACAATTAAATTCTATTTAATAACTTTTTATTCAAAACTAATGGTTTATTTGTAAGTGGCAAATTTGAAATATTTTTGAGTTAAAATTTCGTAAAATCACACCGTACTTTAAAAATTTTCGTAATGTGCAAAGCTATTCTAAACCCATATTTATCCTCGTATCCAGTTGACTGTTTTATATGTCCGGCGCAGATATCTCTTTGTGTTAGTAAGTAAAAATGGTATGCAACTAACAGGTAAAACAAATGATATCTGCAACATTTGCACCATAATTGTGAGATTGATGTCACTCTCAAAATATTTTTTTCGCACCTTTCACGTGCAGTTCCAAGTATATTGTACACCTGAGAATGTTCATGAGCTGTTCTTGTGGTCAATAATGTACTATGTATTGTATAAGACTCGATTCAGCAAGGCTAAAATTCTAAATTTAATTCTTGGAAAGCTGTTAAACTAGAACATGCAGGTGTCCCGTTATTTATATTATTCCAGACGTGATATGATATGATATGTAACATTAATATGCTTATGTATTTTCTTATGATGTCACCTTTGTATAAATATCGTGTGATGAACCAGAATTAAATACACTCTTACTTTAAACATCATCCTGACAGTTACCTTGCTTGTTTAGTCTACACCGTTACTCTGCTCAAATTTCCATTGAAAGTTCCCGAAGTTTTCAAACAAATAAGTTTCCATCAGAATTTCACTGTGCCACGTTGGTTTACACAAAGTTAGTGTGTGTAAAATCACATACGCCAATTTGCTCATCGCAGCAGCAGCAGCTGTGTAATTTTCTAGCAAAGCAAGTGTATAAGTTGACTCTTTTTGCCTTGATTGATTTTCAAAACTTTGTTAATTTTTGCAAAACATTTCCAGTTCCAGTGCATAAACTTGAAAGTAAATTGTGCGTTTGTGTAAATAACTAACTTTAAAAAACAGTGTTGAGATTGAACAATTGAACTTTATCTTTGAATTGCCTCTCAAACAATGCAAATGTTGTTTTCCCGATTAAAGAAAGAAGAGCTAGAGCCCAAGCAGAAAGACAAAAATATAAAAGATTCTGGCAATAAACCAGCAGCCTTCTTTGGCCACAAAGGCAATGGCAATAACAACGGAAAATACATTAATAATGTCAAGGGCAATTATGGCACTCATATTGGCTGCCGGGGCAAAGGCAAAAGAAATAATGTCGAAGAAAAAAAAAATACTTCAATTGTAGTAAACTTGGGCATCGGAAACAAGATTGCAGAGCACCAAAGCAAGAAAAGCCAAAAGCCGACAACAATGAGCAGCAAAGGCAACCTGCTCAAGGTAGCAGCAATCAGGGAAATAATTTTGGAGCAATCAATCATTTGTCTGGCAAGTTAGACTGGTTTGAGAGCTACACAGAGTTTACTACACCAAGGCGCATGTAAACCATAAACAGTTACGTTGAAGCTAAAGGAAGAGGTACTGTGCGTATTGAGGCTCGCATCAATGGTACATGGTATGAATTCACCATAAAGAACGTGCTGTAATTCCCAGGAGCAGTAAGCGTACTAGTGACCAGTGAACTTCAGGACAAGTACTAGTGACCCTTTTGTCTTCATCGGTTCCTTTGATGATGACATTGTTTACCTGGTCATTTATGTGGATGATGGTTGCGAATTGGAAGAAGTGAGGACACACTCAACTCTATCCTCAACTATGTGAAGGAAGCGTTCGAGATTAAGACATCCGAGGCAAACACCTGTGGGATTGACATTTAACAAGATGAAGAGGGCAATATCATGCTGTGACAACAAGGTTATATCAAATCAATGTTGAAAAGCTTCAACATAAAAGCCTCATCGGTTCTCTTACAACCCAACCTGAAGCTGATGCCTGCAGGGGAATGCTCAACGTGAGATAATTGGTTCGTTGCTTTTTCTTTCACGTACTAGCCGGCCTGATATATCAGACGCAGTGGCAAAGTTGTTACAATATTTGACATGTCATGATTCAACCCACTGGACATATGCTAACGGAGTGTTAAGGTACTTCCGAGGCAGAAAAGAGTTGGGATTACTTTACAGCAGCACCAACCAGCTAGTTATTCATGGCTATAGCAACAGCGACTATGCTATATCGTGTGATGGTAAGTGATGATAAAGAATGGTATCATGCCGGAGTGTTTTGTGAGGTCCTTTAAAAATATCTTACAAATAACTATTTTAGCTTTGTTTATTTTGCTCTGTCATGACTTTATTTAATCATAGTTAAATGAGGAACTGGAAAAAACTCCAAACAAGACAAAATAAAAATGGGGCTTAATTAAAAATAAGCAAATGTGCACAGGTTATGTTCTTTGCTTCATTTTTTTCTCAATGACGTAAACAGACCATCACTATTTTTTCTCGTGAATGTCAAAAGCTCAAAGTAATTTTTCCAAAGAAAGTAATTGTAAGGCACTATCCTTTGAAATTTGAATCAGTCTAGCAATAACTCGGTTTAATATAGCAGGATATTTATTCGGTTTATTATGTTTCAAAACTCACGTTCCCGAAAATTCATCTCTAAAGTTAGCAAACAAAATTTCTCTTAAACAAACAGAGAGGGAGGAAGTTATGGAAATAAAAATAGAAAAAATTAGTCGAGATGTGGGCTTGTATATTGCACAATTTATTAGTTATAATATCTTGTGGCATAAAAGCAACATCAAATTTTTATTTTTCTCAAGTTAATAAATATTCAAGTCTGGCTCATGATGAATATAATCAGCTTGGGTACAAACTGAAAATCAAAAATGAACTTGAAAAATGTCGGCGGTTCGAAAAAAAAAGTTTTCTCTCTGGCATTTACCGACCCCAACTACAAGATAACAGAAAAGGTTGTGAGAAATTGCCATATACAGCTTTAAATTCTTTTAGGATATGTCAACTCATAGTAATGTCAGTGGAAGTTCAACATATTCAGTAATTCAAACTTCACCTACAGAAAAACAAGAAACTAATATACCTAGGTCAAATAAGTTCTCCCATAAGTAATTCAAATACGTTTATACATACATCCACCAGTTCTTCACAAGTTCCTACTGTGACTACGTCTGCTCAGGCAACGGAATCGGATCAAATCATTCAATGGGCAAAATTCAATTTTTATTATGACGGGGCGTGGAATACGTGCTATCCTATGGCTTATCAATCACAACGAGAGGAATGTGCAAATTTAGTTCGTGACGAGCAAAACGGGCAAGGGTACAAGATGGAAATTAGCAAACATATTGCAAAAAGTTTTGGATTTAGCAAAAAAACCGTTCTCCACGGCATCTACCAATCTGCATCGCAATCGTGACACTTTCAAAGCTTTACCAATATAAAGCAGAAACTTTTACAAATTAGTGTCTGCTCAAAATTATAAACCTGCATCAACTGAAAACATTATGACAATAAAAAGGAGAATTCGAATTGAATTAGGAATTATTTAACAAGAGGAATCATTAGAAAACTTTATCAATTTACTCAATGCAAAACTGCTTGAGCGTCATCAGACAATAAAATCCATGTTATATACGTCAGATAGAAAGCAGAGCACAATACTGGAGAATGGATTTGTTGGATATACGATAATTCTTCCACAAGTGTTGCTAAAAGCTTCGGTTTAAAAGACAGCATTTACAAAAGGTAGCTTTTTATAGGAGACAAACATAGGTCGCGAAGGATGGAGAAAGATTTCTCTGGCCTCACATATAAAACTAACAATCGTAAAAGATACAACAGAGCAAGTTGAAATGAAAGCATCTGACGACGCATTTGATAAAATTGTGGGTGCCATCGAAAACACGTTTTAAACTAACAATATTAACGCGTTTGTTATTATTTATCGGCTGCAAGAATTTGTAGTAATCCTCCGGGTTTATTTCCTTCATGATATCAAATATATTGAGCTACAAGACCGTGTAAGCAAAATTTTTGGACTAAATGCAAATTTTACAGCGACTAAAATAGACAATACATTAACTTTACCATGTTTATTATTTAAAATACCAGAGCAACTTCATAATACCGAAGTTATTTTATGAAGAAAACGTATACAAATGCAAAATTTAAATAGACTATATATACCTTATGTGATGAAATTGAGCCCCAGTTTATATTCGGACGGCATTCACCATACATACATTTGAAAATACCCCAGGTATTTACAATAAAATGCTGAATAAAGTAATTTACCTGCCAGCTAACAAGAGCCGGATTTAAAATTTCTGCATCAGTCTCAAAAAAATTCATTCAGAGAACAGCCGACTTAATTTGCGAATTGGTTGACAACGCAGGGACAAAATTAAGAAAATACAATGATATAACAGTCGCAAGCAGTATTTTAACTTCATTGTTTTCATCTGTAAACTGCTTTATTACTGAATGTATGCTATCAAGCCCAGGAATTTGAGTCCCTAAATTTCATGTGTTAAGCTTTTGCTAGCGACATCACAGACAGAAAACAAAGTTTTACTGTTATCCAATTATATTTTGATGATACAGTGAGAGTATGTGATACACACGACGTAAAACAATAACAAAAAAATCAAAAAAAATTTGCCACATTACGTTTTTGAACAAAATAAGTCATTACCTGCAAACATGCTATCTTGAATCAAATTTTTCCTTGGAAATGCTTTCTTCAATCAACCTTGAAACAATATCTCTCTGCTTCACAAACCGTTGCTGAAACATGGAGTTTTCCCGTATAAGCTTAACAAGCTTCAATCAAACTTGCTTGTTGCGAGTAAATACTGTTACAACATCAAAGATTTTTCAAAAACTTTGTAGCTACTTAAAAACCACAAATCAAGCAGATACATATTCCATCTAATACAATCAATTTCCTTTAGGAAAATTTGTTTGCACGGTTACTAAATTAAATATTAGCCACTATCGTAGGTAGCAAATCATTCAGTGGAACTGTAACGTCCCCATTTTATAATTATGAACTAAAGTCGATAAGGCTGACAGACAACACAAATACCTCACTTGACAAGATAAATGAGTTTGATTTTGATAATGATATTTGAGCGACACCACACGATGATTTAAACTAGAAGCTTGTGAAACTCTCAAAAATGTCGGAAAGGTTTTTTATTAGTTAAAAGAAACTACACTTGTCAATACCAGCAAGCATTTACAAACCAATGCATCAAGCAAACCCCTATATGATACATATTTAACTTTAAACTGTTGTGGATTCATAGGTCTACTCTTGAGCTACAAGAATATATGTATTTACAAACCACTGCATCAAGCAAAACCCTGTATGATATTTATTTTTAAACTGTTTTAGATATATGGCTTTACTCATGAGCTACAAGAATATATTTAAAAACCACTGCATCAAGTAAACCCCTATATGCTATTTAACCATTTAACCTTAAATTGTATCATTAAACTTAACTCCTCAGTCGGAGTAAAACGACAAATTATATTCCATTTAAGAAATTTTTAATTGGTGTCATAATTAAATTAACTGTGAATGTGACCCTATTTAACAATTAAGCTGCACCATTTAACTTAACTGTTAACTGGACAGCCGGATTCGAATGACATGTTACATGTCATACAAGAAATTTTTAATTGGGGTCATAATTGAATTAACTGTGAATGTGACCCCAATTAACAATTAAGCTGCACCATTAAACTTAACTGGTCAGCCGGAGTCGAATGAAATGTTACATGCCCTATAAGATATTTTTAATTGGGGTCATAATTAAATTAACTTTGAAGATAACCTCCCATTAAAAATATTTTGCCATTTAAACGTAGCTTAGGTATGCAGCATATAATTTGAAAAGAACTAGACCGATACGTGCTCCCGTTTACGTAATATACGCGTTTTTGTGCTTCAGTCAGTAACTTGTGTTAATCGATCACTGCGCATAAATGAACTATGCCATCTAACTATACTCGTAAATACACGTCGATTGATGTATCACATGCTATGTAAGAAATTTTAATTGAAGTTTGTCGAAATTTATCCTAACATCCAAATTTAGGAAGATAACCTCCAATTAAAAATAGTGTGGCATTTAAATGTGGCTCAAGTATACAGGATACCAATGGAAAAAGAAATAGCTCAATAGAGACTACCGTTTGAAAGATTTACGAGTTTCTAGGCTTATCAGTCGATAACTGCTGCTTAACGATCACTACGCGTAAACAAACTATGCCATTTTACTACACATGACTGATATATTACATGCTATGTAAGCTCTAATTGAAGGTTATCTTAATTTAATAAACAATGAAGATAGCCTCGAGTTAAAAATTGTTCAATTTAAAATATAGCTTAGGTATGTAAAATACCAATGTAAAAAGCACCATACGTAATGTAATGTTTGTAATACCATATGTAATGTTTATGTACGTCACACAGGAGTCCTGGAGCCTCGAAATACTCAAGAAAGATTGCAAATGCACCCAAAGGATGAATGTCGTAGGCGGCTTAATTTGAACATGCATTCGCCCACCTGGGAAGAGAGCTCTGAGAATTTTATCTACGGATTATGCGTTTGTTTGTTTCATTGAGATATATGTGTCCAGCATATGTAGAGCGCGCTGCTCGTTTACACACTGGAATTATATCCAGTTATTGAACTTAATTATCTGCTTGGACATTAGTGATTCAAGTTTTACTGGATGTATATCCAAGGATGACTAAAAGCCTTTAATTGTTCATTTTTGAGGCTTTACATCATGATATCCATGATGTGCCAGACCGTCGCCAAGCAGTGACTGTCATCATAAATCAAACATTTTATTAGTATACATTTATTTTATTTTCTATTTGTTTTTTATTTCAACTTGCTCCAGTTGTAACCTAATATGAGGGCGATTCGGACTACTACCTTCCAAATGGTCATCTGAAGGATGGACAAAACATGGCTAATATTCAACTCCAAAAAGGGTTGTATAAGCTGCTTGGGTATAGATATGATCTAACTTTACAGCCAAATTCGAAAAGAGCGAAGCTCTGCCAGCCGGAGGTTGTGCAGATTTATGAAAGTGAATCTAAAATGAGATGGATTGAGTGGATTAATACTTTGAGATGTCATAGATGCCATCTATTATGTTAGACATTACTGCGCCTCAGTGCACGGAGTTCAAAGTTGGGAAGGAAGAAAATTCATGCCAGTCAAGATGCAGAAGGAGACGAGAAAGTCATTCAGTTGGGCTTAGTCAAGCAGACAAGAAAGAGCTGCCTGCTGTAGCCGTCAATATATTATTCCTATTTTCTGCCACGTCCTTCTCAGTTTGTCTGTCATTTCGTCCTTCTTTAGTTAAATAAAGTTTGATTTTTAATTGTTACATTGGAGTTTTGTCCTGATCCGTCCTACATTTAATTTTGTAAGCATCCGCTTACAATAATTTGAAATAGCATCCTACTGAAAATATTTTTAGCTATAAAGACTTTTAGTCACTCTTTGTAATTTTAATTCTAATTCGGGGGTACAGGTACAATTTATTTAGATTCATATTTTGTTACAAAATGATTCTGCAAACAGTGATAGGAACGGGAGGTTGGTTGTGTTTGTGGATGAGGACCAGACTTACAAGAGTATCTAACAGTTGAATTAGGAATTGTTTAGTATATAGATAGGTACTAATATATATATGATTCTTATGCAAAGTTTGCATGTCTTAATTAACTATAGCAGCATAAAATTGATACTACGATGTTTATATAATGTTTAATACAAAAGCGTTGATATATTAATAAACTATGTGGTATCAGACAATATTGTCTCCAAACTTGTTTTGAACTCATTACTACGTTATAATGAAATGCAACAAACTGGAAGAGGCTACTATGATGATACGGATAAGGTCAGCTCGTTATATTCATAAATTATTTATATACCGGTTGTTATATTTGTCAATGTCAAATTGTTTTTTATACCTTGGCTAACATGGGCAGGAAACAAGAACGAAACCCACAATTTTATATAAATGCTGTAATCGGCTGAGTATACACATAATATGCATACATGCTACAATAATAGTTATTAGAACATGAATTTAAACATGAACATGCTCATTTCTTACTTGTTGGATATTACACGGATGATAAGACATATCCTTGGATTTATGATGATGCAATGAGGGTTGATGATGAGATGAATGATGAAATGATGATGCCGGTGAAGTCGTGGTGTCCAAGGATAATTAGATGAAGCTCACATGTTGTAGCAATAGACTTGAAATAGAGCTGATGTAAAACAAGAAAAACTCATGGACTATGAAGTAGGGTAGACAGAAGCTTGTTGTTATTTTGCATAAGCGGCGCTAAAGCCATGTATGGATGGTTAGGTGGAAGACCAGTGTAGTCTTCAGCCAAAGGTTGATGTTGAGGTTATACGGTGGAGGTTGGTTCAGGAACAGAAGTAATGCATGCAATTCTGGTTCTACTCTTAACTTTAAGCATCCGCAAATTACACATAGTATAAGAAAAAATATAATGTATATTCCTATTACAGCGAACAGGAGAGTAATTTTATGGATAACAGTTTCATTACACGTAATTGGTAGAGCTGCCGCAGGATTAGACATAATCAGCTGAACATAGTGTGACGATCTAGTAAATTGATATAAAATTAATACACTCAAAATGGAATTCCAAATTAAAAACGAATATGAGTAACCATAAATGTCCGGAAATGATATGATCTATGATGGATGGTCTAATTAATCTTGTTAAATTTGTAGACGCCCCAAAAAGATTTGGAAGTACGATTTCAGATAAATTCGAAAATAATTCTGTACCAAATAATATCTCTGTAACTGATTCCATACGACTAATTTTTTCAGCTGGCATATTTTTCCAAAGGCTTGGTAGGAGTACCGTGACAGCAGATTTAATGTCTGTGTCGAAACACGGAATTGCAGTGTGGCTAGGCTATAATTACATCCTAAGTGGATAATATTACTGGGCGTATTTTCGACGTCATGTAAATTAATTTGCTCTGATCTTGACAGTTGGTATAGCTATTATTTTTCAGATTGAGTACGGCATATACTGAAGAAATATTTTTTTATAAATTAATCTATCTGGATTTACGAGAGGACTACATGAAAACCAACAGATTTTATGTAGCATTTTATATGGTATACCCATGAGGAGTGCATGAGGGCACCCGTCCGTTCCTTGATATTCATATATAGCATTGGATATACTACATAATATACTCTCATGTGAACATAACTTAAACTTATCGGAGTAAATAAAATAACTGTTATTAACTTGTAAAACAAATTTGCCATAATTTGGTAAGCTACATGTTTGAATATCTTGAGTATTTTTAATCAAAAATGGAAGACTAAGAATTTCAAAAACTTCCACACTAGTAGATGACTTTATAATAGGTATATCTAGTTGAACTGAAAGGATTTGTTGGAAAGGATCGAATGTACAATGGCAGAGACGTAAATTGAAATATGGCGATGGAACTTGATACTCAATCAATGTGTCAATCAGAGTATCCAAAGGGATGGCAGTTCTGGGAAATATGTTATTTTGACATTGTGTTAAAATTAAAGAAAATGGATAAATTCTGTGATTCTTGAAAGAATATTAATAATCATATAAGAAATAGTGGAGAGACAGTTCTCCATGTAACATTGAATGGTAAATAGTTCTACTGCATTACTTTCATACGATTGTAAGTGAACCATGTTTTTCTCAGCAATTCAAGAAAAAAAACGATAAGTTTCTTTGTTGTAAATTCTCAAAATTTTGAGTGGTTGCAACTATATTATACAGATCTTTCTGTTGATTAACAACGGAATTCTGTAATTGTGAAATAGCCGGCCCAAAATCGGTTCCCTTAAAATAACTGTAAGCGGCTATACCCCCAGTCACGATTCCCATTGTTGCAATTACAAGTTGTCTACGACGTCGACCTGAACGAGTCTGATTATGATCTGTCAAATCTGGAAAATGTCTAGAAGTGCTCTTATGTAAGACAAGAATAGGATCATCGTCATCGTCAAGGTCAATAGAGTCAGATGGTGTACGACTGGTAGGTAACGGTTCGTTGGTAAGTCGGTGGTCAAAGAAAAGAAGACTCTTTTATACTCATTCTCTGTTCAAGCAAGCCTGATCTTCCACAGGTGAGTTTGCCTCTCTCCCTAGATAATCTGCTATTCTACTGTCTATTCTATATAGGAGGTTGAGAGTCAGGCATCACCATTACAGTGAATCTTCTTACATTACATCACCATTACAGTCAATATGTGGAATCTCAAATTTATGTGACTATGGGCGGCTATTTTGTGAAGAGACTTCATTGATAAGGATAGTAATTCTGTTTTTCAAATTGATTAAAGTCTCAGAAGTTGAGCGAAGAATGGCACACTCTGCTTTAGACAGAGCATCACAATGATCGGCCATGTTTTTAATGATAATGATGTCACCAGGTGATAATTTCAAGGAAATAGGATAAATCCTAGGAATATATTTTTCGTAAAAATAGAGTTTTGTAAGGAACTGCCGAAGCAAATACCCTGTAGATGTCTTAACCCTGTCCTGAGATTTGGAGCAAACCACGCCACATGCAAGTAGCAACAGCCACGCAAGCCAGGTAGAGGGTCCCATTGCGATGCACTGTTGTGCAAACTACCGCAAAGCAGTATTAATTTTATAGTTATTTTAAAACAGCACAAGTTTGTTTTTATAACGGAGTAAGCACTTGTTAATAGATTTAAAAAATAGTTTTTAATAACCCAAGTGTCTATTACGTCTATACAGTGTATAACCCAAACACATTTAAAAGCGGAATGATTTCCAAGGCGGTTGAAGCTCTACTGCCAACGTCATTAGATTATGCATGGGTATTTATATATTAATATAATAATGTGTAATCCAATAATATGTTTATGTATGGATGTATATGATATGCTATAAGTCAAAGCCCAAAGTTATGCAATACTAAGCTTAGCATGAATGTATCTTAAATTAATCTCATGAAAGTGCAGTGCGAGCCTAAATGCAGATGAGACGCCATTTCAACGTGATACTTGAGATGAAACCAAGGGAAAAGTGGATTTGGAGCTTTCCTCAACATTGTTTGTAGTAGGCTCATTATTATTCCTTAAAGGTGATTCCTTCAAAAATCTTAAAGGCAATTTCCTAGGCATAGCTTCGGATGTATTGATATTTTGAAATGAGGTACTATCAAAGCTGGTAGAAGATGGTAAAAATGATGAAGCAGCTTCCAACTATGATTTAGCCTTTTGTGATCGAAGGTTCAACCTAACATTCTTGGTAGGTTTTTTCATGATACTTTTTAATTGCGTTTGTGGAGGATTTATTTGGCAAGCATCTTGAGAACCACTAGACTCTACAACATCTACAAAGTCGAGGACGGAACCTTCCCCAGTATCCATTTGAGGATACGATGTTGCAGGATTTTCTGAACTGGGGTTAACATGAGATGGTACAAGTACATCGTGACAACACCTCTTCATGAAAATGAGGTAGGACATTGAGAATCATGTGCAAATGGAAAATGAATGTATCATATTTTAAATAAAATTGTTCTAGTTTTTTAATCACGGAATTATACACAATCAAGGCCAAACCATGTAATCTATGCTGAAGCATGGAAATTTTCTTATAATCCGTCCAGCACAAGTACTGCATGTATTGCGAGTACAGAGATTCAAATTGTGAAAATGAGATTGGTGGACAATCATACAGAGCTGGATTGGGTTAAGATATACTTAGAGGATCCATGCTAACCGACAAGGATATTTTAGATGTGTGAATTACAATTAGTGTGTGTGTGGATATGATACTTCTAATATGTATAGAAAATCGTACAGCTTAGGTTTCTCTACTACAGCCGAATATGATGTTAAAAGTGATAATTGCTAGGGTGAAAGATGTTGTGTTAAAAAGTTCAGCGCTTCTGTGTTTGAGAGGGCATGCATATTGCTATGTACCTTACAGGCTGAAATAAATTGAGGTAATACAGAGCAACCACAAGAGTAAGGCATAAGTAACCGGTTTACCATAAGCGGATAATCCACCAATAATCCAATGAGTTACGATTTGAATCAATATAAAAAGAAGAAGTACGAAGTCGAGAATGGAAAGGTAAAAAGGAAACATGGAACAACGACAAAATAATAAGTACATATCTGATACCAGGGCGAATCAAGACAACCACTGGAGAGGTCAGATGTCAACGGAAATTTGGATAAGGACATGACACACACTACACCACACCAGTTCTATACCTCCCTAAAAAAGAGAGCAGGCACGGGGAAGCAGAACCCGAAACCGGAACGGTTGGTTTACGAAGAGTCACCACTTGAACTAGTTGGTTCCATTTTGATATGACTATTATGAAAATGATGATATGACCGAAAAAAAGTTGATGACGAGGCAGAGGCTGTTTGCCAAGTGTTTACTTTAATGTTGCCATATCAAAACTGCTTACACATTCATACTGTGACAATAATCTTATACCTCAAATTACAGGTGTAAAAGACTACAGGTTTAAATGATGGTGTTGTAATTAATAAAGGTGGGGCGCATTACATATTTGTACAGATAATATCAGGACTAAAATATACCTAGATGTCATCAATTATAATAAAATGTAAAATTATACGAGATCAACTAAAACTGATAATAGATAGTATAAATTGATAAGAAAAGTTGGATGATGAAAATCACACAACTTGTACAGAAAAACCGGCAAAGATGACGCCAAGGTAACATTGTTTTATCTCTTCTACCACCAATCTTACTTCATCAACACAGCCTGCATTGGCAAGCATAAGCTTGATCAGTACTTTAGAAAATGAGTCCCAAACCGTGGCACCAAACTTGACTGACCATAACGCCAAATTTACCAGTTGCTCCATCAATAAGAGACGAGTCCCAATATTGTGCAATAATTCCGATGGCTGTAATAATAACTCAAGGTACCGGTCCAGGCACATTGTCATCATCTTTATTTACAAGTTCTTGTTATGCGTTTTCCCATATCCACGCTATAGAAATCGGCATCGGTCCAACTCCAACATTTCCTAGGATCAGCAGCGAAAATGAAGCTTACTCAACCACAACCTGCCGTTTCAAAACCTGCCACCAACTTTCTATGAATTTTCATCGTATGCAACAGAGAAATAAATAGTGTCTTTTATATATGAAAAAATTCTGCCATACATATAATCTGACGGTATGAATCATTTCGATTCTCTTTTCTGGCACTGAATGATATCCACAACACAAGTGTTAGTAATGGTCGTTCCTTTTATTTGTTGTATTAGTTTCATTTGACTACTAATGTAAATTCATTTCAAGCTCAAAGCTCATTATGTATATTTTCCGTTTCCAAAGATTTGTGAATCTTATGATATTGAAACAAGGTTGGTTGTTGGAGATTGATTCGGTAAGGTGATGGAATTTGGTACAACGGATGTTTTATGTAAAAATAATCTAGCCCAATAAAACCCATGGTTGAAGGAGGAAAATCGCCAATTAGAGTCCCATTTTTTTAAATTTAGCGGGTACCAGATCCAATACGAGACTGTCATCTCACAACATGCAATGCGTGTATATTATCAAATAATACCTAATTAATAC
>JAHZNG010000436.1:0-18896 GCA_027744375.1 Orchesellides sinensis
GGTGAAAGCGAATAAAGCAAACAGAAAGATACATAGAATTGCAAGGTAATGCCTACCACTCAAGATCCGATTTAGGGGTGCATGTGTACAGTTTTACACCTATCGTATGAAAAATGCAAAAAATATATAGCTATGTATTCAGTCACACATGTTTTTTATGTACTAATATAAAACTTTTTGACTTCGGGGGGAAAAAGTGTGTCAGAACTAGAAACAGTGTTTTTGCTAATGTCACTCCGTTCCGATGCTCCCCTACTTTTTTACTAAAAATGATGACATGATACAAAAGCAGGGCTCGCTTCCACAATATTTTCAAAGGCTACACACATAATATATATCATCTGCCACTGTGTTCATTTATGCTTACTCTGTGAACAAACTAATGTTTGTACATATAAAATATACGTACATTAATGCACACACGAACAGAACCACCACCATAACCACGACAATACCACCAGCTACCACCATGATAAAACCACCAAAGCAAGTCTCTTATTTAACGGACACGCTTTTTGCATCATCATTCGTGGAAAAAATGAACAAGAGATCTCTATATTGTATAGAGGCTTTGCTCTGATGCTTGTCGTTATAATGAACTAGTAAAGTTTATTTTAGAACCTGTATAAAGTTGTTGAATGTCTCGTCAACACAACATCTTATGCTCTATTATCATTTACTCTGGTTATATTCAGCTACCAGCAGAAGCTAGTGCACAAAGACACGTCTTTTTATATGGAGTATGTAC
Source organism: Orchesellides sinensis (assembly GCA_027744375.1). NCBI lineage: Eukaryota > Metazoa > Arthropoda > Collembola > Entomobryomorpha > Orchesellidae > Orchesellides > Orchesellides sinensis. Next base: position 749 of record JAHZNG010000436.1, read on the forward strand.
AAATATGTCCCTAAACTAAAAAAAGCTAGTCATTTACACTTCGTTTTAATGCATTTAAAACACGACTTGACAAGTCATTATCGACTACTAGCCTGTCATCATCTGCTATTGACACACAGCACACAGTGACAGTTAGACGTTTGTACATAACATAGGTATTCTAAATTCGCATGACATTAGCATAAAAAACCTGACAGGGAATGATGGAGACCATTCACGAAATAATGTTGGAATTGAAATTATGCCTAAAAATACTACTTTAATGTATGTATCCTGCATGGAAGTTTGAAATGCTGACGTTGTGTAGTGGTTTGACCATTAACTTTCAATAGTGAACATGATATTTTATACATTTATCCAGCGTTGTAAATTTATCTTTTAAAACATGTTGCTATATACGTCTGGTGTGTTTATGTATGCCACTGGTTTTGACACCCGCTTTTTGTAAGCTATGAATAAGCCAAAAATGAAAAGGACTTTTCACTCATTTTCGCCGAATTATGGTTTTGTTGGGATCTGGAGAACGAACATAACTTAAGAGGTACACAGGATAAATAAAAACTTCTGGGAAGCTGTAAAAGTCCCATGTATGCGTCATTGCTTGGTGGTATGTCGTATTTATGTTGTGCTTGTAAAGAATCCTTCAGATAGAGAAAGTAGCAAATCCATCTTTGCTTCATTGGATTTATTTTCTTGTATGGATTTTCACTGGATACAAAAGTCATTTCGAGCAAATAATCACATCCACGAAAAATGAACTTAAGTAATGGAATGGTATATAGACAAGTTAAAAAGACAGAAAGTCAAACAAAGTTGACCCTGACCCCTTTTTGTTTTTACAGTTGAGTTGATGAATTGTGGAAAGGAAGCCCTCGGAACACATGAATAGCGTTAAAAGATTGAAGTTATTGCCTAATATATTTATTTATCAAAGAGTTGACCTGTCAAAACTGGTCTTGTAAAAACATATTTATTTCTGTATTTATCTACATTATTTGGCTTCCAGCTCATATATATTTCTTGCAACGCACATACTACAAAGCATTCCATTCAAACCTTTGATGGAATGAATTAGCCTGAGGGAAGTTTGTGAAAAGGAAATGAATCAAGACCATGAGTTGTGCTATTATAAATAGGGTTCCCGGTTTTCGAAACTGCATGTGTATGCACTTTTAGTTAAGAGATTACAAGGAAGGAAAAAAACTTTGTAAAAGTTGTTGCAGAATACTACTAGCACAATCTTCCTGTGTATTTGTTATTGTATTTTGCAATCTTGCTAGTGTTCCTTTTAAAAATGCCATGCTGTTTCTGTTCGACATGCATGCATTCGTTTCATTTGGGCTATTGAATAGAGTCAAGATTGAAAATGGTTTTATACTCGTGAATTTTGTATTGGCTAGGCTCAGAGATAGAGTAAACTGGAAAAGTGTTTGAATGAAGCAAATACATGTATCTCAGTGTTTGTAGGGAAATGCCAGAGAGAGAGAAAACACTATCGTCTTGATTTGACAGGAGGAGAGATAGATCCTTTTTCACTTTAAAAAAAAGTTCACTTTGCTCTATGACATTCTCAAGAAACTGTTATTATGTATTAAATAATATGGCAGAGAGCAGGAAAAGGTCGTTACATGAGATTTCTTGGTTGTAGAAAAGACCTTTTACTGTCATCATCAGTGTGAACTTATGCTATGTTGTACAACTACATTACAGGTCCGTACATAGTACAAATGTGTATACACTTACACAGTTTCTCTATTCAAATCAGACTTTAACACAGTTTTAGATTCCGTGCTTGATAAAAGTGTCGATGACGTGTTTGCTTCCTGTCCCTTTTTAAAAGAGAAAGCAACAAAATAATATATACACAAGTGTGGCATAAACTGTACGTCTTGTATATGTCACATTAGATGAATAGCAAAGTGTTTACTTTTGCTTCTGCCTCTAATCTACATTTTCTTGTATGTGAAAGTGTCTTGTAAAAATGTTGATATCGGTTTTATGTAAAAATAATTACAGGCTAAACTGAATCAAAAACGAGAACTAAATGTAAAACTGTGTAATATGTACAACTTTCTATTTTAGCTTTTACCAGATAAGCTTTATTTTCCATTTTTGGCAATTTTTTGCATGTCTGCAAACTGTAAAATGGGAAGGAATCGAGATCAAAATCCTGCTTTGTTCGTATGAATAAAAATATTATTTTCACGGGACCTCCCGAAAAATACAAATACGACTAGATTATTCATAACGACCATAGTTAACCCGACCCATAACTAAACGTGATAAGAAGGAAAAAAGGGTAAAAAACTTTTAACACGAATTTGCTTCAAAACTATTCATCCGTACCGGTTTGCCTAAAACATGTTTCAGCTTTCTAAATTACATAAATATAAGTTTTCTTCAACTATCGGATTTTAGTGCAATATTTCGGCACTTTCAGCAACGTTAACATACAAACTAATAAAATAGCCTTTTTGGATTTTTTAGTTAAGTTTTTATCATCAGAATACAGTTATACAGTTGTTGTTAAACTACGGCAAAGAAAGTTTGATGGTGTGTGCTTACCGTGATACTTAACCGTAAACATACAAATGCACTGTTCCAACACAACATCATGTTTATTTCTTTAAAATTAACAGTACAATGAAAGCAACTGAAAGTAAACACGATAAGGATTTGCCTTTTTTCCTTAGTTCAAAAGATTTAATGCATTCATACACTCTATAATTGAGCCTTGAAAGTTTGCAAACGGTGAAAGCGCTTTCTCATTATTGCCCACGTTATATACTCGTTTGGGTGCATACCTTTAGTAATGTTATTTACATAAGCATGCTGACAATACGATTTAATGACTTATACATAATAAAATTGTACAACATAAAATACAAATTTTGCAAGTTAACTATTATGTATTAGTATATAGATAATGGTGGTAATTTCCCAGTTGCAAAAAAGTACATTTTCACTTCCTTAAGTCCCAAGTGTTGATGAAGTTTAGACTTGCTTCCTTTGCCTCATAATGTGTCTGTATGTAAATACGAGAAGGAGGTTAAAACTCCGTAGGAAAATTGGCTGTAATTCGATGAACTCCAGCTCTAACCCTATCATCACATCATTATTCTTAAAACAAACTTGATAAAGGCTCCAGTATGGTAATCATCACGGATGAAATGTTTGTCGAATGAGGCAAGAAATAAACAAAATTTTCACTTGAAGTAGAGCCCTCTTCTATCTAAAGGAAAGAAGAGCAGGAGCTTACAGGATGAGAGAAAGAGCGCAAGCAAGAGAGCTAAGTAATTTACCGCTGAGCATTTTGTCGCGTAATATTAAGTTTCATCATTTAATTAAAATACTGGAGTAGGTCCGAATGAGAAGCTCTGTCAAGTAGTAGAAATGTAGTTAATATGCCGTCGTAATTGGCTTCTTCTCCAACCTAGTCATCACTTTTAACAGAGGAACAAGGTTTTCATCATTAAAATGCCTTTAGCAAATATCAGTGGGAATAGCAATAATAATAATAATCGTACTGTTCCTTCTGTCAGAGATGTACCAGCATATATATGCATGTATAGCATACTTGTTAATATAATATTTACCTTTTCCTGCTTTTCGCTTTTACTCTCACCTTGTGCAATGTCCCAATGCCACATTTGCGTTCACGAAATGATGTTATGCTAGCCCATTTTATCTTATGAACTCACTAAATTTCTTTGTAGCAAACAAACGAACAAATCGAAAATCGTATAAGATAATCTAATAATAATGAATATAATAACGACCTCCTTTACTCAATTGGACGTGATAAGAGAGGCAGTTTAAAGGAGCAAATGGGTGAATAACTGGAGAAAGTAGTGCTTTCCTGGGAATTTTCTCTACAACGATAATCAGTTACTTTTGGAGACAAGCATTTTCCCTTAAAATTTGTTGATCATGAGCACACATATAAACGACATAATATTCTAGTGTAAATAGGTATTCATCCTTTTACAGATGCATATATAAGTACATATGTATGTGTATTCATTTTATTCATGTTGAATGGGTTAATAGTCTCATGCATCTTTGTGTGTCTCATATAAGATAAGCACACAAGCAAAGGAATGAATGCTTTATTCATTCACAGCCTGATGGAATAAGCGAGTAAGCGCAATTTGCAAATTGCTATTATATTTTTTCCCTTCGCGTACTTCAAACAAAATATCCTACACTAGTTCCACCTTAAGTGTCACTGCCTGAAAGCGTATATTTGACATTAATATCTATAAAACACCATGCATTTTATGTGCATCTCACAACCATTCTACGTTCCATATTGCGTATCCTACATATGTAGATGAGAAAAAGTAAATAGCGAATATTTATATTGGTTTTACGTGTAATGGAGGTAATTCTTGAGTAAACAGTATATTATACTAGATAATTTTACCTTTTACGCGTGACTTGCTGTTGTGACTAAAGAGCAGACAATGTTTACGTTATTTAAGGAAGGAGCGTATGACAGTTCCTATTTTCCGACTTCTCGGCTAATGCATTTAAGCAAGTGAAGAGATATATATGAGAAAACGGAAAGGAAAAACGTTTGTTTGTTTGAGAGTTACTTGAGCAGAGAGTCTTCTCATATGTACTCACTTGAAATATTGCTGACTCGAAATGGACCATACAGTTTACTCTCACTTTCAGTCTTCAACTTGGCTTTTTGCATGCATTCATTGTAAGTACATGAATATCAAGCAGTATGCTCACTTCATAAAACCTGAGAGACCTTGGATTCGCGTGAATGACTGGAAGTGAAGTCGCAGAGAAAACGACGGGATACAAAAACACACAAATACATTTAATATGTATATACGTACCTTGAAAGGAAACTCGAGCAACTAGTCCATTAAAAAGTAAGCTAGTATATAAATACATACATGCATATATGTAACTCGACGTTAATTTTTGAAATGGCTGGCTGCATGTTTGGAATGTAGTTCACCATTTTTGACTCTATTGTTCTTATCCTACAACCGTAGACCGTCTTGTCGAGTAACTGTAATAATATATCATCATGCTCCCTTCAGGTCCTCAGAGACACAAGTTAAATGGTGTCGTGGAGAGAGAGATTACATTCCCTAAAATTGTACACTGCGGTAAAGCATACACAGCCTCTTGGGTGGTTGCTGGTAACACTGGCTCTTTCAATGTTGTCCTTGTCATACACTGGAGACTGGAGGCTCTGCCGAAAAATAAATTTTACAGTTAAGTAGTGTCACACTGCTAACCTGTACCAAGAACAGCACGTTGCTCAAGTAGTTTTATGGATTGGGTAGTTTATGGGCCAATCCCAAGCATAATGTTATGGCTAAATCACAAACATGGATAAAAAGTCTTCCTTGTTTCTTCTGGATAAGTATCTTTTTAGATATATAAAGTTTCCATATGTTTGCACAATATGCATCAAAAACATTTCACCAATAGGAAAATAGAGACAGTAAAAGAAGTGATTGTGTATTGGAGATAATTTTGATGATACAGAAGTGCCGTGGGTGTGAATGCTTGAAACCAAGTTGTTGAGAAAAGACAAACAAATCAGATACTATAGCACCATTTTCCCTGACGCTCCCAGCGGTGGTCCGAAGGCAAGAGGGAGATGTCTTGTAATGTTCAATCTGTCTACAGTTTTTCTTCTCAGTGATGCCTCTATATTATTATTTCGGCCTGAGTGGGGACTCTCTCCCTCTCTCACACGCTCACACAAATGATTTCTATTTAGTTTACAACATCTCTTCTGTGACATGGTTCATTGAGGAAAGTCTTAAAAGAAGTAAAAAGAGAAAGTGGTGGTATCTGCTAAAATGCATTCTTAGTAAGTGGATATCTGTCGATGAACATTCCTACCTAGGTTTGTTTAGTATTTTGTGCAATGCCAAAAAAAGAAAAGGTTACAGGTTTCTTGAAGCTTTTATCCGATAAACAGCCACATCATCATCATCATGAAACCACACGTTTTTGCTCACTTTTCTTCTCGTCAGCACACACAAACTTCTTTTCATGTCTACTGCTGCTCCAACTCCTTATGTGTTTCATAATATCTTTTCTTGTGTACTGTCATTTTACCTCTGCTTTCTACATCTAACTTTTTTTAGCCCAATCCCTTTGTTTCGAATACTCTTTTGTTTCGCTGAACTTGCTAAAAAATTTATTTAGTTTTTTCTTCTTTTATCATCTACCTACGAAATATATATATATTTGTATGTATGTATAAGACGAAAGGAAACAAGAAGGTGGTAGGATATCATGCAACTTTTTGTGTGCACGTAAATAAGTTACAATATAAATCAGAACATACCTATGTAAGTGTATACCCACAGAAAACTTTTGCTTTTACCGTAATAAATAATATGCCATGTACAAAACCCATGCTTAACGCCACTACCGCCTGGGAGTTCCCCTTGAACTACTCTGATTCAATAGTCCATGTATCCACAAAAAAGAATGCGTTGTAAGAAAAAAACTATACATGCTTTCCCCAGGTACCTCTCCTTCTTCTTTCTCTAATGCATAGCCTTCAGCAATGTATGGCACAATTGGAAAGGAGTGAATACGGCATGTTCCTTATCAAGGATTTTTTTCATCTTCCACATGTGTAGTGACATATATAAATGGAAACAGTAATAAATACATACAATGAACCCATTTGACTAGCCAAGCCGGTCTGATGGACCATGATTTGTGGATTCGGGTACAGTAGTGCACTCGGTCAGTACTACAACTGGCACTTGAAGTATGCTTTTCTCCCGCACTCTACTACACTAGATGTGCTATGCCACTATTACTTTATTCTGTCTGATCTCATTTGATGATTGTTTGTAAAGTGGACTTTCACTCCCTCCTCATTTTTCTCTCTCTAGCTTTCTCCCTCATTCACGAACACATACCCACACATTCTTTCTCTTTCACTGATTTTCTACTCCTGCAACAAAAACCTTTAGACAACAACAATGTTCATTATTTCTTTCGGAGCAATAAGATTCCACTTGTGTGTCTGGAATGATTAGCACCCGGGTCAGCCGCAGACAAAATCACATCATGCCATAGATACTGCCACTTGAATTCTAATGAACTAACCTTGCTTGCACAGTAGGACGTCTGTTTATATCTGGCACAAAAGCCCATATATGAAATGTGCAGGAGTGTATATGATATACATACATATACCGTGTCGATAGGTTCTATATCATTTTGGCACCAGTTTCAGCGGAAGGAGTTGGCAGCAAAAGGAAATTTTGTTTTCTACTATTCTCTATTTACCCCGGTAAAAAACTTGGAATTTCTCAAATCCTATCGGCAAAGTAGCTTTAATTTTACAGGTCGTAATTTATAACTCGACACAAAATGAATTTATGTCAATGTTTTCAGCAAAAATCTTTCCAGTTGTAATTCTAAATTGTGCCTTTGATCCAGAGACTAAATTCTGATTCATGAATCATTCATCCACAATTTTTTGTGAGTATGTTGTTCATTCATGTATAAATCAAGCGTTTAATTTTACAAACATATATTTATTCTGCGAAGTTGTTCAAATGGTGTTTTGAGTATTGAGGACCTTGCAGACTTGCCCATTTAAAAAGGCGTCAATCAAATGCTAATGCTGAAATGCTTTACCATTAGTTTATCATTGCTTTTTCACCCTTCTCAACTGTATACTTTCCTTTAAATTGCACCGGGTGGCCTAATTTTGGCAAGTAAGTCTTTCCTAGCCTAATCAATAATAATTTAATTACTGTTTATGACGATATATGAGTCAGGTTTGCTTTTAAAGGTAATGATATTTAATGAATATCTTTATAGCGTCACTTGGCATTTAGGCTTCTGCTACACACTTAAGTTAATATTTCTGCCATTGCATTTAACTCGGTTTGCTTTCACTTCATCTGTACAACATGCGGCACTTAATTTTTCTCTAGCAAATGATAACTACTTCGGAGAATCTTAATCAGTAGCATGCACACCCACGACTGTACTCTTGTAAAATACTATTTTCACCCAATGATTCATTTCAAAAGGGAAATAAAGTTCTGCTGATGTGGTGATGATACGAATCACTAGTCGTGCCAAATGGTCTCAAGACTCCATTATAATAAACAAGTAGACGAACAAGAATAGTCTTCGGAAATAACGTAAAACTCAAACTACGCCCATATAGAAAGAGAAAACTATTCAGATAACATCACTTCTTTAACTCAGGCAAACATGCTTCACACGTGTGGGAGACTATGCTATCATGAAAACAACTTTTCAGGTAAAATTACCAATGAAAAAAGTTTAGGTGCCTACATTAGTATAAGGTGGTGATACGATGATAATGTTGATGATGCATATGTTTTATACATAGCATAATATATAAGGATCTAAAGAGTCTTTATGGCTCAGCAGATAAGCTTTTTTATACCACCGCCGGTTGATTCTCATCATGAAAAATAAGTACTGCTTCTAATAGTTTACACAAAGTGAATATCTTTGTTGTTGTAACTCTCCAGTTGCAACTTGATTTTCTCTTGGGAAGATGAATATTCATAAGACGTGTGGCATTTAGAGCGTGCAGCCTCTTCTCTCACCATATATGTATATAGTAGTCTCCTCTTAGCTTTATCTCTCTCCCCGACAAACTTTTTTTTCTATGGGCTGGTCTGTATAATTCTGAAACTACCGCAGAAACAAAATATGTGTACTTTATTCGCAGAATGGTTTCCTTTTCAGTGTAACATTTTGCATACTGTTGTTATAATATGCCTGCTTGAATGCGCTAATAATGCTTAAGGAGGTGCCTTTTAACCATGAAAATGCATTTCCCCTCTTGTTTTCTATACAACAAGCCATTCTCACTAAGTCAGTGGTAAATGTTGTCAACCACACAAAAGTTATATAATGCATGCATGCCCATTGCAAAAAGACTTTTGCTACTGCCTCTAAACGGGTAACCGCCAAATAATATCCGCCACTAAACCACAAGAAAACCGTGGATGATGGCTTTTTCTCACTGATTTCTTGACTCTTTTGTGCTTCCGTCCCCTAAGAATGGTACAGTGGTGGGGATATAGTGAAAGTGGAACATCTCCGATTACCAAAAGTGATATGAGTCAGAAGAAAAGTAGGAAAGTCAAAGTATGTTAGTGGTAAAGGATGTGACATAAGAGCTTTTGTAGCTGGTGTGTATTATTAGCACACACACATGAGAGGCTTAAAAGGTAACTGAAACTAGGAAGGAGGAATGATGATTCTTGGACAAATAATAACAATACGAGCGCATACGTGCATACATATGGACAAAGTAGGTATATGTGGGCAAGAAACTTGAATATTACTCATAGATATTACTTATATAAAATAGAGGCATGTATGAATGTATTTGTAAGTGTAACATAACGTGAAAGTCGATGGTGGTGTGAGTGAAAGTATAGTTTGGGAAAGTCCTCTTGATATTGTGCTGACATAAATCCTTCAATTACTGAGATGGAACGACAGAAACACTAGAGGAAGAGTCAACTGTCACACACTGCCACTACTAGGCGTATATGAGATCCATAATATATTACAAAGTTAGCTTATTTTATATGCCTTAGTACAGCTGGTTGGTTTGTTGGATGATGATGCTTTTACAATCCACAATTCTGTTCCGTTTTCCTAAACCTCATATATGGACTACACTACTCAAAACCCATTTTCTTCCTGGTTGGAAAACAAGTTACAAAAGACATCCAAGAGGACACTGGGGCGGCTTGATGTCATCAATTTTGTTAGCATTTGCCTCTGGTCTTTTCTTCCTTGCCATAAATGTAATAGTTTGTACTGCACTGCAATGTCTCCAAAGGGCTTGCTGTCAAATCTTGCAGTGACAACATGAAGTTATAGTATCACCATACTTTGCTCTTGTTGTTGGGTATAGTGTGATGATATTAAAGATACGTAAATCACCTGGTTTTGTACAAGGCTCATTGTCATAATGTTCTCGTTGACATACATAATTTTAATGAGAATGACTACTGATTTAACCAAGAAATGGGTTTATTTTACTTGTTTGCTTTATCGTAGCCGTATATAATGTCTTTTAGTTTGGTTTATGTCTTTCGCTACATCATTTTAGCAATGTGAAACAAATAAAGGTGCTTTTACGCTTCTAACCAAACATTGGCACACCAAATCGAAACCACAGTATACATTATAAGAGTATACACTACATTTAATCCCTTTCAAACTTATGAAAGAAAGTATAATACAGGATGGGCTATAAAAAGTACTTCAAAATTGATACCATACAGACTACCATGTAGCTAGATAAAAATAACTATGTGAAAACGGAGGTAATAGAAGTGACGAACAAATAAGGTTAATCGCATTATGAGAGAAAAATTAAATAGGTCTGGTGTGTTTTATGGAAATTAATGTTTTAAGCTTCTTTCTCAACTCGTTTTTAATTCAAAAATTCTTTTAATATTTTTTGGCTCCTGTTACATACATTGTGGAACGCGAAAGTATGCAAAACACGATGACACAAAATGGTTCAACAATTTTTCATTTCATTATCACACGGGATGCTGTACAAGATGGTGTTGTGTAGTGTGTGGTATTCTTGTGTATTTTTTTCTGAAGAACTTTATCCATGACCTCATGACGGGGTTTTGAATTTGTAGGCATTATGTAAATGTGCACATGCATGGATGATACACATATTATGTACATACACACATTGAAACAGGAAAATACGTTGAAGTTGTGGAGGAAAAGGGCGGGTAAGGATTGCTACAACGTCTTTTCCAACGACCATGATGACAAATAAAATCCCCACTCCCACTGGTGGTTCCCAAAGTTCACATCGGACTCATTTGAACCATGAAATGAGCATACCACAACGACTGAGTGCTCTCACGTTCATAAGCAGGCATGCATGCATACCTATGTACATGTATAATAATAGGGGTAACTTGTCCAACAACTTTTTTTTAGTAAAAATAGTTAAGTGTCCTGGAGTAGTAAGGATAGTGGCAGTGAAGAGATTCTTTCAACTATAAATATACAGTTGCGTTTGCTGTAGTGCTGCCGTGGTTGGCTGGAATCTAGTTATTTCCTCTTTTTCTTGTTCTTCTTCTCAAATGGAAACTCTTGGTCTCTTCGGGATGCCTACTATTTGGAATGGAATTTCTATTCCCACATACTTTAAATGCATATTCACACAGAAGCAGCCTATCACAGTTGTTATCATCGTCATCATCTTTTGCCTCATCATATCGTGTCTTATCTTACATTTTTGGTGTTATTATGACCACATAACCTAATAACAGTCGTTGTAAGACTTGTTCATGCCAAGTTCCCTTTTCAACTAATGTTAGGAAGAGAAGTAAATAGTAGGTATGTATAATACATGCCCAAATAATGGGTAGGTTTTCACATATATACTTATGTATATCTGTAGAATTCCGGTAAAATGTTATTCTAACTAAGCATCCAAATTCTTGGTTCCTAATGTTGTCAAATCAAGTCTTCATGTATGGATGTATACTACTTTAGCTGTTTAGCTGATAAAAAGTTGTCAGCTTATTTTTCCGCAATAAACGGAGAAAACACTTGTACATGAAACCAAAGTATACAGATATATCATCCGATCGTATCTTCATTCGTACAGATCCTTAACAAATTTCTTCTTAAAGGTTTTCCAGATTGTAATTGTTGTAGATGGTATACATCAAAGTAGTTCTTAAGAGAAAAATATATACTATTACTTTCTCTCAATCTCTTCACCGTTCCCCTGTTAAAGTAAGTTGTGTACTCAAGTATAATATAATCAAATTTAAAAAAGCAGCTTCTCAAAAAAATTATTGCTACTGCTGTTTTTTTCTGTTTCTCTCTAGTACGATTTCTTTCGCCGACAGCTGTCACTTGATATAGCTGACAGGTTGAACCTAACTTATATTCATCTTCTCGAGGGAATCGCTCATTTTTTCGACGTTTTCTTTTACCGCTTGCTTATTTGAGACAAGGTGGAGATGTAAAGTAGCTGACATAAAATCTTAGAAGAACATATAGACCGACATGCAGTTCAGCTCAAGACGAGCTTAGCTCCAACCAGTTTTAAAAGTGGGGCATATGATTACACGGCTTGGACTTGACGTTTCAAAATATGGCAAAGCAAGGAAAGACACATGAAAGTAGTGAAAGTGCATGATTTCACACACAACCACAACCCTCTTCCTTCCTCTAAGCATTTTGTGTTACAAACATGCCTCTATTCCTTTACCTCCTCCAAAATTCAAAGCGTTTGATATATTATATTACAATACTGTGTATCCTAACACTTATCCACAGTGCGTACAAGGAGGCTAGAAGAGAGAGAGCCACAAAATTTTTTCCAATTTCCTTATTATACACCACTGATGAAAAACTCATTTCATTTTTGCATTTTGGGAGCGGAAACCCAGAGCTAGGAGGAGATAAGGAAAATATAAATGTTACATTATAAATTATGCTCCTATGTATACTTCTTTCATACGTGTAGTCCCATAATATCCACAAACATACACATGTCTACAAAGTCTTTATGCCTGGCACTCACCAAGTCAAGAGAACGACGACGAAGATGACGCTTTTTTCATTGATGGTAATAGCTGTTGCTCTATATGCTGGAAGATACCTAGTTCTTTCTCTCTCTCTCTCCTTCTTCTTGGTTTTTTCCCTACTCAAATATTACTTATAGCTTCTCTTCGCTCTTTGGGTCGCTTAAAAAATCTCTTTGGTGCAAAAATAAGATGGGATTTCGGAAGTAGACTCAAAACGCTGCTTTAAGCAAAGTAGCTCTGCTTTCACCTAAAAGTCAGGAGAAAAAATAAGATAGTGGGTGAGTGGAACGGTGAAAGTAGCTTAGGATCTCAAAATATCTCTACCGGAAAAAAATTTTCTTATGCATCTTTCTCCATATACTCCTTAATATTTTTTCCTGTTTGCATCTTAAAACTCAGCGGCTGCTCTTGAGGAATGTCTAAATCACTTTGTCTGACAGATGCTTGCCTAGTTTATATTGTATATAGGCACATGTTTTTTGTTGCATTCAATGGTAAAAGTTTAATAGAAATGGTTACATATTTAGACAAAAATGACGCTTTATCCAATTGTAAGAATGTAAAATATATACATTCGTTCATGCATAAATTTGGGGTAAAAGCTAGAAGCGACTGCGTTCACGCTGACGAGGTGAACGATTGAATTTGGGGAATCTTAACGGGATATTACTTTGGCATGATAGTTGTCTGGCATGACGCTGTTGTACAGGAAAAGAGGGACAAAATATTAAAGTTGGATTGCTTCACAGTTATAAGCTATACACATATTCAATACATGCTGAAAGGATAACAAGTTAAAACTAGCGGTCGTACTTACGTGGACAAACATAGAGATCTGAAGAATATTCTGTTACGTTTTTCTCCTACACCAGCTTTTAATGTAGGGAAGCTTTAAGTCATCCATTTCCTACATCATGAGAATAACACAGGAGATAGTATAGAATACACATTTTGAGAATGTGGATTAAAGCAAGCTTGTCAGCATTAAAAATATCGGCTCAAGTGTTATAAGTAACAAAGTGTATCGAAGAGTAGTGAGATTTCTGTATCCACTTTGCCCAAAATCTGCTATGCGGAAAGCTTAAAAGAAGAGAAGAAATTTCAGCAAATGATATATAAAAAACCACTTCTTACGCAAAAAATGTAAAAACTTGTAAATCGGATATGAATATACAGATTTCAAGGGAAGAATGTGCGTTATGTATCGGGCTTGGATTGTAGAAGGGCATATAAATTACTAAACTATTCTAACTTCGATTTTCAGGTATTTGCAGAAAAGTTCGGTAGGCAGATGTAGTAGACATCATGAGAAATCCCGCGAATGGTTTGTAAGACTGTTTACAGGTTACACGGGGGAAAGTTGCTTTCTCTTCGGTATCAACAAGAAAGTGATAATCAGTACAATAAAACTTGTAACATGATAGGATACACGCATTGGCAAAATAATCCTCATCATTCCAGTATATCCTCGTATGAAAGAAAATGGTATCAGTTGGAATTCGTATTTGCTTTAGTTACATTATGGTCGGTATTGAGCAACTTGTTGTTAGAGAAGTAAATGCTACGGGAAGATTCTCATGAAATTAGATACAAGTTCAGCACGGGGATAAGCCCTTTACTCTTCTTTTAACATCATTTCCTTCAGATATGGTCCCAACGAACTACAATCTTTTACTTTGACATAGAAGCCAAGCTATAGATTTCTACACTAATGCATGCACGTATTGGCATTAAACAAAGTTGTTCCTGGATCTATTTGTACTTCTTATAATCCCTTTATGTTCAAAGACTTGGTCATAGTTTTGAGGTAAGGTCCATTGTATCATCCATTTGTTCCATACAGTAAGAATTTCTGGATCTGGTGTATCAGATGCATTCTGAATTAATATACATTTGTTGAGCTGGAAGAAATGAAGATAGTGTAGGGGGAACAATATTGGTCATGGTTTTGAGGTAAGGTCCATTGTATCATCCATTTGTTCCATACAGTAAGAATTTCTGGATCTGGTGTATCAGATGCATTCTGAATTAATATACATTTTTTGAGCTGGAAGAAATGAAGATAGTGTAGGGGGAACAATATACTCTTTGGGGTAACTGGAAAATATATCCACTCTACTACTGTTCGTCCACCCGTAGATAAATAAATAAGGCACATGTACATATATATAATCTTGTTAAAATGTGGAAGAACACATTTTCCTACATATTTCTTTTCCATGTCCAAAGATATTCATTTGGAATTCCATGTATTCTTTGGATTTTTTTTGTGAGAGACTGGCTGGAGAATTCGAAAGAATTCCAAGGAAAGTCTGAATGAATCTTTTGGTTACATCTTGTGCAAAATAGTTTGCTGCTGTCTGCTTTCTTTCTCCTATTGATGATATTATGAATTGGTGTCTGCGCTGAATAATTATCAGGAAAGCATGCAGACAGGGTAACAATACAGGCATACACATGTTATATGTACATGTAAAAACTTGTATGCATGCTTATACATTGTGGCAATAGGAGTTCTAGAAAACGTAGTATTAAATTGCTCTGAGTGAAAACCAAATGCTTATTATAATAAACACTGTGTGAAAGCAGCCTGCATCACAAGACCACTGGAATGTCATCCTAACAAATCCATGTCATATTATCTTCTCTTTCTATACTTTCACCACGAAAAGGCTTAAATAAAAAGTTGAGATGAGAATCTAAATATGTTCTTTTCGGTTTAAAAAGATGTTGCATCGAGGATATACGCTAGGGAAGCAGTTGTAAAATCCACTCATTCAAAGTAATTTTATCCTTAATTCGTAAAACTTGTTGTGACTGTGTCTATAGGTATTATTTATATGCAAAAGTAACTGTTATCGCGCTAGTGTTATTTTGCTTTTAGATGTCAGCTTATGTCTTTCCTGTATTTCCACACAGGCAGTGTTTTTCATATTCGCTCTTGCTTTTTTATATGCATCTCGCATCACTTTTTCTCCTGGTATGTTGTTGGCGATGATGAAAGATAAAGAATTTAATTTATTCTAATGTTTGATCTGTCTTTGCTACTTTTTTTTATCCATCTTCTGTCTCGGTCCCTTGTGTTTAGATTATAACAGGATGAAGGATTAGAATTCAAAAAATATTTTCTCTGTAGATGAGTTGATGCCTTTTTAATTTGCATGTCATAATACATCCTTTCTATTTGAGATGACTAGAAATCTTGCTACTCAAATACATTTTCCTCATGTCAAATCGTATAACAGGAGCCTGAGCTGCATATTTTTATTATAATCCAACCATTTGAATTTTATAAGACTTTTGCGTGAATTTGTATTTCACATATTGTCAGAGTTTATCTACGCACATCAAATGCAAATATCTTATAGGATATTCATGTCGAAGGTGACAAAATGTTAACAGATCAAACACTCTGGTTAAGTAGTACAAGAACACAAATGTACATTTGGGCACAACATATCTTACGGCGTAAATACACACTACAAAGAACCATCTCATTGGCATTCCTTTCTGGTTTCTCAATTGATACTTCATTTTCTTGCCCTTCATCATGATGTCAGCGTGTAACTCACAGAACATCAGTGGATTCCTTTAAGATACAAAAAGAGCTATTGGAGTAGCATATGAAAATCCTCATTATTCTCTCATTGACTATATAAACTACATGGGCGCGTGCTTCCTGAATTTTAAACAGCAATTTTGGAAACATAGCGCCTCAAGTATTTTGACGCAACATCTTGTTTTTTGTTGACTACCTCGCCTTACTGTCATTCGTAACATTCAACTGGCTTACTTTTCAAATATTCAGATCGCAAAAGTATTCCAAAATGTGTCAGAAAAATTCGGTATGCGTACAAAAACTCTTGTTCTATCCTACAGGTTTTAGTAGGTTAATACTTTACAGTTTAAAAAATATATACTTCTGATTTTTTAATATTAACAAAACTGATTTTGAAATGGACAAAAACAAATGTAAACGAAATGAAGCTTCTTAACTCGAAAGCGACAGGTTTCATTTCGTGGTAAATTATTCCATGATTTCACCACAAATTCCCGTACTGAATGGAACATCGACTCAAAAACACTTGTAGGAACAAATGTTGTCTATGAAGCCATATTCTACTATATCGCATGCCTACACTTTCATTCAAGCTAAACAAAACTGAATATCTAATCCCCATACATACATTACAAACATATTCACATTTGACAGATTGTGTGCACAAATATCTGTTGTCTGTAGGAAATGCAAAGATGGTTTTGTCTGGAATTTGTTTAGTTCCTAATTTCAGAGCTCCTTGTCACAGTCACTCGTCGTGTTGCTTCAAAAGCTTGTGCCACTTTTTGTTGCTTGAAAATTGTTGGAAGTTCCTATTGGAGTTCGTTTTTTGTCATGATATATTCATAATGCCATCTTGTTGGCTAATGCACTTCTGTCGACTCGACTTGTCACAGAGGCGATGATAAGCGCAATTTACCCATCAACAAATTGCCTGCACTACCTTCATTTATGCATGCGTGTAAATTGTAAAAATTGGACCTATTGTGTACATCTATTTGTAGACAATTTTCCAACACTCTATTTTATTTTTCCGCTATTCTTTGGCTTGTTCATTGATCTACCCAGTTTTTCTTAACTTTTATACTTCCAGAAATAGTTTTACATAGGTATACTTTTAAAATGGCATGTCTGAGTCTGAAGGCACGTGTACATGCAGATATTGGAAAAACCTAGTTGATAATGATTAGCTTATTTAAGTTGCTTAACACAGAATTACTCCTACATTATCCTACTTTAATCTTTAAAATAAGGCGCACGAAACAACTAGCGAAGGACAGTTCCTTCAAAAATAACGTAAACAGAACCATACATTATCTCAACACACACACAGCAGACATGGAATTGTATTGGAGACACACATTGATTGTGGGTGTACATCTATACACGCACAAGCACACATCTCATGTATGATTTGACAAGTTAAAAACTTTATGTCTACATACCCCATGCATAAATATGAAATGTTGGTAACAGTAATATGTAGTTACTCAAAGTCCTATCAGCCATCAAAGTTTTCTCGGACTAAAAAAACTGCTGAGAGAGAAGTACCACCCGTTTCCCTGTAACTCACTTTCCCAATAGTTATTGTTCTGTCGAGAAATTTGTTTTTTACCAAGTATTGATTGCCAATTAATTGAATATTTACAAGGGAAACACCTGTCTCATCTACAAATCAATGAATTTAAACGTGACTACCTGAATAAATCGCAAACAATGTGTAGACAGTTGTAGTGTAACATCAAAGAGTTAAAAGATTTAACAAAACTAGCTTACAATAGTAACGACAAATAGCTTTATCTGAATGCAGTAATACATTTACGTTTATGGCCCTGCTAAAAAGTTCCTATTACATACCTAATCAGTTTTTGTATTATGATAGATACGAAATAGATAGCAATCGAGTTAAGAGTTTGATACTTAAACGGAAACCAATGCATAAAAAATAGCATTGGCAAGATACGGCATGCCAAACCCATGCTAAAGAATAGGGGGT
>JAHZNG010000437.1:0-15592 GCA_027744375.1 Orchesellides sinensis
AAAAAAATGACAGTTAACCGTCCACAAGACACGACTCGCTGACTGTTGATAAAGAAACGGTTTGTTTGCGACTTTGCTCAGTGGTGTGTGAGAGTGAAAGTGAAAAGCAACAATAAAACCTGAAACTTTTCCTTGCACATAGCAAGCTCTCACACAAAATCTGTCCGACACGTGTTACACTATATTACATTCACAGTCACAAATATTCCTTTAGGAGTGCGTAACTTTTTTACTCGTATTAGTTAGTAGATAGGTCCCAAGTCATGAAAGAAAATATAATTGAGTTGACTTGGAGGCTTCCACTTTTCCCACTTGAACAGCAAATAAACTGCTACAAAAAATAGGAATAACAGGAAAGGTTGTAATGCAGAAAGAACTAAGTAAGCTTGTTTAGACTGGAGAAACTTGTTTTAGTTTATTCGTTCTTGTGGCGAAACTGAAATTTTCCAGTATAACCTAAGAAGCATGGTTGTGAGTCGTGAACTCTGAAGGTCGGGGGCTAAAAGCAGCCAAACAACTTTTGAAATACTGTCCTTCATATACCTTTCCATATATGTATATCTTGAATATGCTTGTAGTGCAAATAGGACTACTTTATGAACTTATCCGTACGTAATAGTTTTCCTCTGGAACCGTTGCATTACCATAAGCAAATGTTTGAAGAGAAAGTGGAATTTTATGAGCGCAGTAAAAACAATAATATAACAGGGTATTTGCTGTCTCACACAAAAATGGATTTTTCATGATGCCCTCGGGTCATTTACATAGTCAAAGACTTCATTACTTAATGTGGTTTGCAGCTGTAAAAATATACTCACAGATTAATTTTTTACGGAGACAGAGAGGATTTTTAGTTTTTAAGTGTTTTGGCCTATGGCTCTAATTTAATTTTTCGTTACAAACAGCGGATATTACCTTTTTAGTTTTTGAGACTGAATAAGTATCCTTTTACGCCAAGGTCAGTTCATTCCTTTAAAAAATCACTTAAATGGCCTTTTTTACATTATGAAAATGAAAACTGAATTTTGATTTACCAGGTAAATTGCAATTTCTTTTTGAAAATAAATGAGCTTTACGAATCTCAGTTTTAGCCCACGCACCGCTTTAGCTTATTACTTTCGCTGGAAGGACGGAAACATAGTGCAATCTAGTTTGCATTTTTACAAAATCTACGCTTTTCATAACTACTCAAAACGTCTTGTATATATTTTGCACATCTTCAGAGACTCCCAAAGGGCCATGTCTACTTTATAAATTGGTTGTAGACTTCGCTCCCTCCAAGCCAATTGGTTTTTTAAAAAAAAGAGATTCACACCGTAACTCTTCAACTTGCACACAAACCCCACAGGCAAACATCTTCCTAATCACAACTCCAAAGGTACAAAATGATCATCGTCAGTATTGTAAAAAAGTTGGTATCTTGCTATTTTAAGTCTATTTACAGTAAATTAGATTCGAGCGTAGATGAAAGTTTCAATTTTGCTAGATAATCGTCTTTCTTTAAGGTAGCATGTCGCCTATACATACATCCATTCTCAATGTACTTTGTCTCACTAAAGAACATAACTGTGAAGTACAATTTATGAATGGGATAAGTTTTTTTTCGAGTCCAACTATTCACTTTAAACTATTCTGTTGCTGGACATTCACTTTCCCTTCATGTACCATCATACCACAAAGATGATAAATTGTTCTACAACCAAGTGCTTTCAGGCAGTACGTATCATCTTAAATGCTAACATTGAAGTTATGCCTTAAAAAGCCTTGTTTACTTGTAAGCAGAATTCTTGGTTGCTTTAAACTCTTACTATTTTGTGCTTCCAGAAATCACAATACTTCTCTACATATTTTATCGCTTTTAACTTTAGCTTTCAGTTTACTCAACCCATTTTTTCTTGGCATGAACGATCTCGTAGCTTGTATTCATGGTTGTCATACTTCTTTTATTGGGGCATCACAAGCCAAGGTAAATGTACTCCAAAATGAGTTGCGTTTTTGTATTCGCATCATTTCCTTGTCCTACATGTTCAGCAAACTTTTTAGAAGATGAACTCATGTGCAAAACATTTTATTTGAAAATAATATGTACAAAGGCATTGTATAAACGGCATAAAATTCTCTTTTAAAAGGAAGTATGCATATTCTAGCCAGTGAAGCATAATGCAAAAGTTATTTATGGGACGTTATTCCTGTGGCTGTATCATGATCTGTGTTCCTGTATAAATTATAAACATATATATGTGCTCAACAG
This sequence comes from Orchesellides sinensis, assembly GCA_027744375.1. Taxonomy (NCBI): domain Eukaryota; kingdom Metazoa; phylum Arthropoda; class Collembola; order Entomobryomorpha; family Orchesellidae; genus Orchesellides; species Orchesellides sinensis. Next base: position 2,252 of record JAHZNG010000437.1, read on the forward strand.
TTTCGGTTTGATATTCTTATAAGATGTTTGACTGTTGTACCTTGTACACATGGGAAAAATAATACCTATGTATAAATATCATATATGTGTGCATTTTATGCGGTCGGATATGAAAATGTTGTAATACTAGAAATGTTTTTCTGGTGATGCATTCATAGTTCAATTTGGGTTATTTCAGGGTACCTAAATATGGAAAGCGGATTTCAACGGTCTTTTATGTTCACCTGTGGCTGTATCATGATCTGTGTTGTTCCTGTATAAATTATATATATATACTCAACAGTTTCGGTTTGATATTCTTATAAGATGATTGACTATTGTACCTTGTACACATGGGAAAAATAATACCTATGTATAAATATCATATATGTGTGCATTTTATGCGGTCAGATATGAAAATGTTGTAATACTAGAAATGTTTTTCTGGTGATGCATTCATAGTTCAATTTGGGTTATTTCAGGGTACCTAAATATGGAAAGCGGATTTCAACGGTCTTTTATGTTCCCGAACGAGCTAGGCCAGCATAAATATAACAATTGTAAAACATACAATGAACGAAGATCCACTGAATATACATATTTATGTTTCACATGAGATATACGTATCACAACATATCCGCGGCATGTAGCATCCGTGACTTGTAATCTTCTACCTTTACTGTAGTAAAATATGGTCCTTTGTGCCTTGGCCCATACTTTCACTTTTTTGCACAAGAATACATAAGTACCTAAATTCTGCGAAGAGGATATGGAGTTTATTGCTTTCGGTTTCATTTCTCTTTGACCTGTTTTTGCAAGAGGAATCCTACTCCCACTACTCTGGAACCAACATCTCTTAGCTGAGCTCTTCTCATTATCATGTTACTTTGCATAGAAGGCAATAAGTAAACTTTAATAACTTTACATTATGTTTCACAAGAGATATACTTATCACAACGTATCCGTGGCATGTAGCATCCGTGACTTGTAATATTCTACCTTTACTGTAGTAAAATATGCCTTGAGCCTTGCCCCATACATACTTTCACTTTTTTGCACAAGAATACATAAGTACCTAAATTCTGCGAAGAGGATATGGAGTTTATTGCTTTCGGTTTCATTTCTCTTTGACCTGTTTTTGTTGTAAGAATATACAGTGTTTACAAATATTCGGAACTGAACGGAAATTGTGGGAGATGTAATGCACTACACAAACGCTGTTTACTTTGATCATACCTTAAATTAGACTTGCTTGTCTTTTGGCATGAATGAAATTGCTTTTACAATTTTTCTAGTTTTCTCTTTTTTACAGTAGAATCCTGTACTCTACTTAATGTTCATGTTTATTTTTTAGTTATATTGCAATCCAAATGTATGTATTTTTAAATGTCATAAGTCATTATACCCCGGGCCACTTTGAGCTCTTGAATTTTGAAATGGGTACTTGCATCCGATTTTTGGCCAAAACAGTTAATTAAATAGAATGGCTGTGTAGTAATAACCACATTACTTATGCATTCTTTGTCCATGCATATGAAGTACAGAGAAGCAGCAACAATCGCAAAAGTGAAAGTCTGTCATTACAGCAATCTACATACTATAATTTTCCCCAATGCAACGCTTCTCTTGACCTGCAATCTGGTATTACGCATTCTCCCAAAATTCATGTTTAACTTGGCTGCGTCGCGCATGTAACCAACCATCTGGAGCTTGAATAGATTAATCTCATTTTATCTGCCATAAAGTCATTCAATTTTGACAGGAAAATTGAACACGCTCAATTGTCATAAAGGTGAGAACTACAGAGTTCACTTGGCCACTTCTGCTTCATACCGTAATGCTTTAAACAGGTTTTACTCATAGGGGGAGAAAAAAGGGAGAAAGGATGCAACCAAACTCTTCAAGATTACATAATGTAGTATAGGGTAAAAGAATAACAGGAACAAAAGAGAGCCAGAAATGAAAATGGAATTCAAGATTTTATGGAAACGAAAGTAATGATGGAATTGTGATTGCACCCTTCTCCAACTTGAATTTTCTCTGTCCGCGTACATCAGCAGTTGAAGTGGGGTGCAGAACCCCTTCGTATATATTATTCAGCATTACTCAAGACCCTGAAAGTGGTGAGTGCATAGCAAGTAATAATAACAAAAGTAGTAAAAAAACAAGAGAATTCACCATTTTCATCTTCACTTTCCACCTTCCATAAAAGCTTCAAGGCAACTCACCACTTGCATTGGACTGGTTTGCGTACTTCAAGTTTAAATTACACGATGCAAGTTTCAGCGAGGGAGCTTTTTGTGCTAGATAAGAATTTGAGATCGAATGTTCAAATATTTTCCTCTTGATTGACTTTCACATATGTATGACATGTGAAGGCTGAGGTATTTCATGTTTCTGTATCAGGAAACGAATGTGTTAGCGTTCACATGCAGGCTATATATCTCTGTTCAAAAGAAATGAATTTGTACGTTTTTACTTTGATCTTTTAATAAAATAATGTGCATACTTGATATCTGGTGGTCGAATGCAGTTTTGATGTTGATGTTAGGATTGTGAATGTCTTTTGGCTCATATGTCAGATAACAATAATCTTTTGCATTTGAAATAACATGCAGTACCAAACGTTGCATATAATACGAATCTTTTAAATTCCTGTAAACTGTATACCATGTCAAATGCTTTCACTCAAAAAGCAAAACATATATATGAAACCAATACTTCAGAAATAAACCAAACTCTCTACAGTAGTTGACAAAATAACATACACACAACAGCAACACAAAAGCAACAGTCGGACAACAAAGAATACAAACATATCATCCAACCACTTTGCAAAACGTGAAAGCAAAAAAAATCTAGTCCAGATATTTTTCTTGGGAACACGCAGACACAAGGGTAGTTTTTCACATAAATTTTCACGGGAAATTACCACCACCAATCTCAATAACAGTTAAAGTCACATATAGACTGGAATAATGTGTTCAAAACGCAAGCTGAAAATTGCTGAATGTTAGTTCTGCGACATTAATTCTTCCATGGCTATTTCATTGTTGGGAAGTCATGCAACTCTCAGCTGGCTACTTTTGTACCAAGCTTAACTCTTTCGTCCAAAATTCTTTTAGCTTTTCAAGCCTGTATAAAAGCAGATTGGCTTTTCTTTCCAAATTCCAAAAGCACATTCATTGTTGGGAAGTCATGCAACTCTCAGCTGGCTACTTTTGTACCAAGCTTAACTCTTTCGTCCAAAATTCTTTTAGCTTTTCAAGCCTGTATAAAAGCAGATTGGCTTTTCTTTTCAAATTCCAAAAGCACTGTGGGATGAATAATCCACCCAAAATTGTAGTATGCAATGATGGGTACATAGTTATACATGCTACCATAAAGTTACTTACTCAGCTTCTTCCTATTTCTATATATTATTGTGTTGAAATAAGTAAAAGCTACTGGGAGAAGAGGAGCACGGTAGATTTACAATATGCAAGTCTTTTTACACTTAAAAAACAAAATGCTTAGTGGTATATTGGCTGACTTTAATGTATCTCCGGAAAGTTTGCGTTTCTCTTTACTTTACTTTGAAACGTAGCTACTGGCTTGATGATGCTGATGGTCGCTGTTTCACAGTTGAGTTGATCACCCATTATACCCCATATACATGCATAATCCTTAAAAAGCGTGTATAATGAAAGCTACTTATGATCCCAACGAGAGATGTTTTTATTTATATATTTTACAAGGAAAACAAACTTTTTATAATACGAAACAGCAAACAGTGTAGTTTTTCCACTTGACGGAAAGAAAAAGTGAACCCTTGCCAAATCTCTCGCATGACTGTCATTGGAATGCGGGATTGATTGATATTTTCTTTGAAACTCTAGCCAGGCATTAGGAGAAGAGTTTTGGTGGTGCATTGGAAAAGCTCAGAAGAGTCTCGGGCATGTTTGTGTATCTAACTTCATAATATTATCTCTTAAAATACAGAATGTGAGCAATTCCAGCTCTTCATCCACTGCCATTTCATGCAATTCCAAAGTGATGTCAGGCAACTACAATGGCAAGCACCTACTGCCATCCCCAGCCAAGCTGAACACCCTTGCTTGATACATTACGTAATAGTAATGGCACAACGCACCAATCCAAATAGTAGCAACAGCAGTAGCAGATCAAAACAGTTCCTTAGAGCGTCTTTCATAAATAGCAGTCAACGGAAACCATATGGATAGCATTAAGATACAAATCGGCAATAATATGTATCATTTTTACAACATTACATTATATCATCTTGCACACATATGGAAACTTTATATATGCGCATGGTGCCAGTATGAGACTACCAGTTTTTTATTTTGCTCTGGGACAAAATGGCTATGCGATGATAGCATTGCGTAAATATATAAACAGATAATACACGTGCGATAAGTAAAACGGATGAGCGCAATAACTTTTTTCTGATCTCACTCCTCCTCTGTACATAACATTCCAAGAATACTGGGATGAGCATTCTGTTATTATTACCAGAAAAACGAATAATTTGTATTCTACTACGGCCCAACTTGAGTTTCCATAATATTCCGATCTCAAACTTTTGTTGCAACATTGTCACATATATATTATCAGCTATAGAATAAAATTCTCCGAAAACTGTTGGGTTTGCCGAAGTCATAGCTAGTGGCAATATGCAATGTTATATGTATATATTGCTATTCTTATTTGCTATGTGATACCTTTTTGGTGTAAATCAAAACATATCCTGCAAGATGAAATCTTCGTTTTCTACCAGATCCCCTATTTGGATGCCCCTCAGCTGGAGAAGTGTGTTGAGAGTAGAATAAATATGAAATTATATTATAAAGATCATAATATGCATGTGCTAGCGACAAAAATAGAGGGAGCATGACAAAAAAAACTTTTTCCAATTCCAACCACATTCACCAGAAATGCATAATTTTCACCGGAAAAGAATCAGATACTTTTCTTTCCATACACCAGGCACAGCTTAAAAAGCTCTAGTGTCGTGAAAAAACTTTTTCTGTTCAGCTCTTGTTTATCCATGCGAGTAAGCGTTTTAAAATTGCAAAAGCTACAGATCATTCGCACCACATTGCTCTTCTGAAAGAAAAATGTAGACAAATAATATGGGCAATCTTAAGTAGTAATGATGCCTGTAGTAATAATCGTAATGTCTACCATTCTAAATGATAATATTGCTTTCACCCATAAGTAAAAAAAGAGTACACATATATAGTCCAATGTCTACACTTTTATATTCTCTGTATCAGCCAAATAGGGCGGTGAATATGGCAATGGTGAAGAAAAGCAAGGAAGATGAATGTCACAATTCTCTTCCAGATCTGCGCCATATTAGACCGCTATTCTGAAGATAATACTGCCTATCTTTTGGCACATCGTTTTTTCTCTTCTTTTTTCTTAATGGGAAATGCGTGTATTTCTTAGTACTCTCCACATTATTAGCATATAAACAGCACTACCACTACATTGTAATAGCCTTGAGAACACTACTTTGTCCGAAAACTCTTTGTCTCACATTTTTAAGCTAGGCGGAAGATACGGGGAGTATATTATATGTAAAAAAAGAAATCTTGCAGATATTTCCATGTTTTGGTTCGTTCATTCCCTTTATATTTTGCTCGCGGGGTATGACAAGAATGCAGTGGAGGAGACTCAAACAGTTTACATAACGTAACTCAAATTTCACATTACATTAACTCAATTCGTTCGGCCTTTTTGCATCTTTTCTCTTGTTAGTTCTTTTTCTTAGAGTTCATTTCATCTTATATCTTGGCAGCGCTTATGGCTGTGAAGTGTACATTATACGGTTGTATTAATGTAAGCTCAAGCAACGATGCTACTTAAAGGCAAGTTGTTTCTTGTCAGTTTGGCTCAACTGTAGAGTTTCAGGCAGAAAAACAACAAAGAAAAGCCTCATCATCTTTGCTGTATTAACTACCCTTTAGATTTAGCCAAACTGTAACTGAAACATGCATATTTGGGATGACACGAGTTTTTAAAATAGAAGGCATGTTAGGAGAAAGTACATTCTTTGCTTCACTTCATAGTTTTTTTGCTAAAAATATAAAAAGTGTCATAAAAAAGCGTGAGACGTGTAATTAATGTCTAAGAAAAAATGAAAAAAGAGATAAGTTTCACCAGTGCACTTAAGGATTTATTTATAAAATTTTCTTGGAATGTGTTTACAAATATGCAGTTTGCCGACAATACGAGTGATGAAATGATAATGATATTCAAGGGAATCGTATGTTATATTTAGGTATATGTATATGTATGTGTGTCTAGCTAAGTTACCAGACACTAGCTAGACGGTTTTTACATGCATACTTACTTTACTGGTACCAAATAACAATGGGAGCATAAAAATAAAATCTTTTCACACTTCTTTTGTACACGTATCATATAATTATGCTTATGCTTTAGCTCATGCACTTATCTAGTTAGTTATGTTAGAAATATTCAAATAAGAAGTATAAATACAAAATTCAATGGGTAAAAATGCAGTAGCGAGCATTTTAAAGTCAAATTGAAACGTACGTCTTGATTCTATTTCCAGACCAACTTTTGTGAACATATCAGGGTATGATAAAAAGCCACAAAAGTATGAATGTAAGTCAATAAGTAGATTCCCATATGCGATAATATTATTTTAAGTTGTATCCATAATAGTTATTATGATCGAGTGAACTATAGACGCTGTTCCATGATTTGCCAATCAATTTATACTTTTAAGGCTTTACGGAAACCAGTAAAAGTTTAAAACTTGGCTAGTTGGCAAGTGTTCCTTTATTAGTGTCACCGCTTCCAATATCTCTTTAAAAGTGTCAATGAAGCTCTAAGGTCAATGAGATAACGTTTACCTTTCAAGTTGTAAAACTCCAAGGTTAACGAAACGTTCACGTAATAAAATACGGTTTTCAATTCCAAGAAAATTAGATAACATTTTATTTTGATCCTAATCATAATTCCTAGCCAATCGTCCTAAGAACATCCCAGCGGCCTATCCAACAAACTTTTCAGTTTTTTACCTCCTTCAGGATACTGCTCATAAAAAGTCACCAAGTAAAAGCCAACTTTTTGATAAATGCTAACTGATATGGGCCATTGATCTATGTATTTATATTATGGAGAAGGACACATATAAGGCGACGTCATGTAAGCAAAACAAGACATCAAAGTAATACTTTCCCTTCTTGTCTACTGCCCTCAAGGTTGTAAGTTTCACCGACTCGTAGTTTTTCCCCTAGTGCGTTTCATCTTTCATGATACTTCGTTTCTTCCTGGGAAAATAAGCCAATAAAGAAAAATTCACTGAAAACTTTCAAAAAGTAGGAAAGTCGATGAAAAACATGGTATCAAATGCATATTATGTACATATGTATGTAATGTGAGAGCTTGATGAAGCAAAATTACCTAAAACCTGAGCAAATCCTCAAGGTAAATATTTTCCACTGCTTCCGTGATATATTTACCAGCGCGGTGCTTTACAAGTAGGTTCAGGTTCACAACAACAAACAAACATAAATATATGTGGTTCACAAGCATCTTTGGACCGTCAACCACTCAGCATTTATGATGATGGCCTCTCTACAAAACATCCTCCACAATTGAAATTACCCTACTACGTAAACAGGAGAAAGACGAGGGAAATGTGTATCTGACATGACATGAAGTAGAAATCAAGCAAACGAACTGAGCTCTGATATGGTACTTTTTTTTGCTCAAGGCGCTGCCAATATAGCTGAATTACAGTTGAAGATGGAAGGAATAAACGAATAAGGTCTTTTACAAAAAAGAAGCCTTTTGATTTCCGGTACACTTGATGTGCAATTACTCAGCAAAGGCCAAGAAGATAAAAATAAATTTAGAGCAGAATTGTCGTAGACGTACATATTGAGAAAATCACTATATACCTCTATGACTCAGATAATGTACCTTCTATTCTCAATATTTCGATACTTACATACGCTCTTCCAAGGTGAAAGTAAATATTTTCCTTAAATTGGGAAATTGCTGTTTATCTACATAGCTTAAGAAATCATTTGTATGCAATTTATATGGATGCCAGAAACAGAGGGCTTTTTTTAACGTGCAACATGTAATCCTTGGTAAAAACCATTTGACCGCTGCTCTAAATTTCACCGTAATTGGAATACTCTGGAAAAAGTTAAAGTCTTCTTTAGATTATGATATCTTATCTAGATGATACAAGGCAATTTAGTTTTTCTTGTGAACTAACAGTATGTACCTAAACTCAAAGTATATTTTACGCAAACGTACAAAATAAATACCCTGTGTTTTAATGTACAAACGTTGTTAGATGTTTTGTTTTACTAAAACACTACACATATTCAGTTTTGAAAGTTGGGATTATTTTGTATGTTACAATGCTTTTGAACTTGTTCAATTACCGAGCATTGTTTTATAATCCCCAGTATCCCTCCGAAGCTACCTGATATATGTATATTACAATTCAAACCGATAAACGAATAGAGTTATTTACTACATACAATTATTGATAACCGGTCTACTTCTTTGCATTGTAAATTGCTCTAAGCCTTAAACAAGCGTATTCAACTTCTCACAAAAGTTGGGCTATTTGATCTAGAATCTTGACAAAATTTATTTTCATAAATTAGTCATTCGTGTAGTCTAGTTCCAGGCCTTGGCTACAGACCAGGTGAAAAGTTTTAAGTGGGTTGTCCAAGGCCTTGGCTACAGACCAGGTGAAAAAGTTTAAGTGGGTTGTCCAATCTTGATTGCTACAAGGATTCAGATTTTATTTCCCTTTTATATCAATTTCTTCACCTTCTTAATGTTTAGAATTATAATACGGGTTTTTTGAGACATAAGTCAGGGTAGCAATCTTAATGTTGACAAATACGACAAAAACGTTTAATCAAGGTTTTTATCGTTTTGTAAATTAAACCTAATCCAAACAAAACAGGAACATTGATTGACGTTAATGTTACATACTCAAGCTAAATGATGTTGCCCTTCCCTTATAGCGTGATTTAACTTATACATCGAAATATTAACAGGTATCCCAATTTATTACCTAAATTGCAACGTGTGGAAACATTCGTAAGTAAATTACTCTGAAAATTGACTTGCCACATCAGAAACTTATTTTGCTCCCTTTCAACTGATAATACTTGTAGACGACTGATTTATATACATACCTGAAGGATTATCTAAAGTATAAAGTAATGAATAACCTCGTAATATTTACAAATCGTCAATTTATTTCAAATTGAAGCAAACAAAGAATTAAGATTAATTTATAAATTATTTCGTTTTATTTCTATACAGGTGGACGCACCCTTAGGTATACTAAGAGGAAGATATTGCCCCTGCCGAAGATTGCGTTGTGGTAAGTGAAGAACACTTGTGCTTTAATTCGAAACTCATTCTGCTACGTATTTATGTTTAAATGTGAAAANATACTAAGAGGAAGATATTGCCCCTGCCGAAGATTGCGTTGTGGTAAGTGAAGAACACTTGTGCTTTAATTCGAAACTCATTCTGCTACGTATTTATGTTTAAATGTGAAAATCTATTTACCCTATGAGTGGAGGTACCTTGCATATGTTAATGTAATAAAACTAAAGAAACTTACATTTTAAAGTTTTTTCTTAAACCTATCAAGACTTGCAAGATTGATTGTCTAAAGACAAAGTTGATGGTAACAAAGTGTTAGAACATATGTAATGTCAATGTGTCACCGACGCTCAAGACTTCAAACAATATATACTTAGGATCTTTGAGACTCAAAGTATGTATTTGAATATACTATAACATTGCATAAGCATACCTAAGATTTCATTTGTTTACAGAATCTCATTTGTTTGTAAAGAATTGCGATAGATAGGAGTAAAAAATGTTTTGAAACAAGTTAAAGCGACATCGGGTATGCGTAACCTGAGATTTGAAGTCTTTTCTTGGAAACAAAGCAAAACAAGGGAAACGTTGCATTTGTGGATGTTTCCGGGAAAGTAGAAGAGAGGGGGTGGTAAATTTGTTTACAGCTGCCGTGACACCAACCCTGCTGGCATATAAAATCTTGCATATTATGGAAGTATTGTCAAAAATACTGTATGTGTGTGTACTATGTGTCTATTGCATGAGTCATGATAAAGCAAAATGGTAGGGAGAAATGCTTGTAGGGAACAAAGGTTCTTCAGCAGTCATGCCCGACATCTGAACCAAGTCGTAAGCACTGTTGCTGTTTCCACTTTCTCTTCATGGGGAGCAGCAGTAGCAGGTTTCGTATAATGGAACTTTGTTCTATACAATTTTATCGGGGCAACGGGTACGGCCAAGAAAAATCTATATTATTATATTATTTCAACATCTTTATAACACTTACCCTTTATATTATTTTGCAAATATTTTAATCCATAAGAATTAAATTAAATTATATGTACAAGTTTGATGAAACGTTGCATAATGTTTTGGTATATAACATGGAATGCTGGTTTTTTCTATCTATTTAATCCATCACCGTAACTTCTTATTTTATGTATATCAAATCCTTTAACAAAACAAGTCTTTTCCCAGTTCATCTTATCACTCTTTCTTGCAGCCAACAACTAGCTAGGCACAAGTAACAATATAACAATGGGTGAATAATATAATTGAAGAAACATAGAAGCTGCATTGGCTCTTTGACTGCAGAGAATGATAACCTCGCTTGGCTGTTGATGACCGTGCAGGCACCAAAAGGGTCATTATTTACTCATTTGCATAAATTGAGTACTGTCCCTAGTCTCTGAAATTACCTGAACTCTAGCCAAATGGGTAGTATTGCAATTTGTGTGTGGACATCCAGTAGATAGAAAAGAAATCTTCTCCGATGCTACACTGCAAAATTGCTGCTTATAATCGCTTCTTTCAAAAGTAAAGACTGCGTAGTAAGTAAGAACGCAATGCACCCTAAGAATTTATAGGACTAACTTGAACAGTTGACAGTGTAAAAAATATCATAATAATGACGAGAAGCCTTCTTTTATAAGCTTCTGCCGCAGCTCATTCTCATGGAAATTTTCTTGAACAAAATACTTCTTATGTTTTTGTTCAAGTGTCATCAAATCAAGTTTTTGGCAGCAGTGTCTCTGTCTCTATTCTATACTTATTCCTCTTCAGACGGCAATTGGAAAGGAAAATTCCTTTCTTAACTGACAACATTTAAAATGAATATGCAAAAGTTGAACAATATACTGAGCTGTCAAAATAACAGAATAGGGTAATGTAATTCAGCGAGATAAAACAATGAATGAACTCGAGTTAATATCCAGCTTAAAAAGTGTTGATTTAGCTTTTTGTTATAAATTCTAAAAACCGCTCTTCTGCACTGCAGAGCAGTGTCAGTCAGTCAACTAATTTTTTGCTTTATATATCTAACCCTTTGTCTCCGTTAAATAATTATATTCAACTAGCTCAAACACAATCTAGTGGAACTGTGGAACCTACGTTTTGTTGCCGACATTAGTGTAGCACAACCAGTCGACATACACGTCATTTATTTTGTCAATCTGCTTTACTAAATTCTTGAATTTCAAGTACGACTAAATTTACGCATCACCACCCGCAGCCAGAAGAAATGTTTTTTTGTCAAGGAATTCGACTCTTTAACATTAAAATAAAAATCCATTGTCAAAGAAAGTTTACAAATCAATGTAAGTTAGGGGAAATATCGGTTTTCATTTCCAGTTCCATATTTTCCATTCATCAGTGCTATCATGATTACGCTTTTCCTCGTATTTATCACGCCAGCTACTAACTGAATTAACATAATGTTATATTCATTTGTTTGAGCAACCTCCGCAATTTGAAATGTTTTGAGTGTAGAAAAGAAAGTTAGCCCATTTAAAGTATTTTTCACTCGGTGAAAAGTTTATGTCGTAAAATCATGGTCTTTGTGATATTTCACAGAGCAGCAAAAGTAGAAACCTTAGTAAGTATGTGACAGCACTGTAGTAGCAGTAGCAGTGGCTAATTTGATATACTAACTTGGAATCTTGGCGGAGCATTACGACACATGCATAAATGTCGAGTAGGTGTCTCCATAAAAGTATAGCTGTATTCTGCCATAAAATAATTCACTCTGAATGAATGGAAAGAAAAAATATTTGAAGGTGGATGGAAGGGATTATCAGGCAAAGAAAAATTATTTTTCGGATTTACTTTTGCTAAAATTACGTATGGCAATATTCAGGTAGAATCATTTAATTATTTTTTGTCTTGTGTCGTTGCCTAATTTCCATACGTGTAGCATGCAGCTTGTAAATTGCAATTGGCAGCAAGAGTTCAAAATACGAAGAGATATTCATTTGTCATACCTTATATTAAAATGTAAAATGAAATCACACCCCTTTCTTTATCACATATGTACTGGATTATTTAGCATATTCTTATTTTCAATACGCTACACTTCAGCTACCAACGTTTGAATCCTAACGAATGAATATTTTACGGCTTTGGTTTGAAAACTCAAAGAATTATGATTAATCTTGATTGCATACATGTGATGCATTTTTATGAATGCTTTTACTTTTGTTTCTGAAAATCGAATAAGGTACATATTTCCGAATAACGGAATGTAGAAGCTAAAAATATGCAAAAGCAAAGTCAATTGTCTTGGTGTCTCCCTGTCATGTTATAATGGTAGTGAAGTATTTTTGATTCTGATTTGAAAAGACGAATGCATTTTTCTGGTTTTGAATTTTATCGCTTCTTGTTTACGAAAGGATTTGAACTATCGATAAAGGTATCGTAAAAACCTAGCGACAGCCATATGCACATATATTCATGCACTTATATTTGGAAAGGTTTTTTATGTGTTCGAGGAAACAAGCAGTAAAAAGCAAGTCAGGGAAGCATGCATGAAATGTGACATCTTTGACTTTTTTCTTCCGACAATGACAATAGTGGTTAAGAAGATGTTGAAGTTGATAACTATTCTTGGCAGGAGCTCTTAGTTAGGTTGAGCTCGTCTAAAAGTGTATAAATGAAAATATAACATCATACAAAGCATCACAAGCACAAACCCTTATATCAGAGATTGGGCTTGCTTGCTTGAGTCTCCCGTATACAATCGTTTTTTATGCAGACTGAAAATGATTATGATTTTTGGGTATGAAATGAATTTCAAGTTGTAAGTGAAAGTTCATCGTTCTCTTTCTCTGACACTTTTTTTATATATTTCGAACACAATGCAAATAATATATAACGTTCCTCATTGAAATTTTCTAGTTTCCACATGGGAAAACTCTTTCTAAGATGGTAATGGCATGTACACATTGTACGCTTGCCTTTTGCTTGAGTTGCTTT
>JAHZNG010000438.1:0-10564 GCA_027744375.1 Orchesellides sinensis
GGTGATCATTCTTCCAGAAATTCATCATATTGTGGATGAGGCGTACGAGAGATTTCAGGAGTTGTGTGCAGATCTCAACTTGGATGCGGTGACAAAGGATAATACGTGGCGGACATATGTTAACGTCAAGCAAAAGTTTACTCTTGAGGTATGTGTTTAAAAAATTTTGAAGTTGTATAGCATCGCCCATGAGTGGAGTAGTTAAATATTAAAGTTTTTTTTAATTTATGAAGGGAGATCCGGCTCACTGGCTTTGTTGCGCTATATATGTAGCATGTCGTCAAGCTTGTATTCCATCAGTTGGCTCGCCCTCTACATTTCATGGAAATTACGTTAATTTGACTAGGCTCCTGCGAACGTCCAGATTAAGGTGAGTATGAGTTATGTTCTAATGAAGCTGAAGTAAAAGTCTTTGCGTTTTAATGAAATGTTACTATAATTATTGGCTAATATGTTTTTTGTAATCTTTCAGCTTAGTGGACTTTTTCGACAAGAGTAGAAAGTGGGCGGATATGACAGACCTTAATCAAGAGTTCCGGAGTAAAATCGAACGTCTAGAACGTAACTTTGCAGTGACCACTGTTATCTTTAAGAAATTTGAGCCTATTTTCAGTGGAATTTTCAAGGATTTCTCCAGGGTGGAACTAGATGAATATCGCGCTAATAGAAAGAAGTAAAAATATAAACAGTAAAACTATATTGCGTATGTGTTTTATGTTCTAGATATTGTTAGAGCTATATAGTTAATATTTCTAATTTATTTATTTTCACAGATTAAGTCCGAGATCTGCAGCAGATCTGTTTGAGTTTTGCTGGACCCTCTTTCTTTGCGTTAAAAGTTCTTTAAGAATCAGTGATGACCTTGTTAACTCATATCATTTATTGCTGGCCAGCACTGATCTCGTGTTTTTCAATGTCGCACATGCAAATAGAAAGAACCTCCTCACTCCAAAGTTCCAGGAATTTGCAGATATGGCTGGAATAATGGATTTTAGACTTATTGGCTCTGATCCAGCTTGTATCATTAATGCTCTTTGCGACTTGTATGATGGGATTTCTGTAGAAGCCAAGACCATCAAAGAATACTGGTTGAAGCCAAAGATACGTAGCATGATGGAGCAAGGAGTAAGTCATGTTACTTGTTTATGAAATGCTGTAAGTTAATTAATTAAGTTGTGATTTTTATGTATATTGTTTTGTTCCTTTTATCCAGCTTCTTAGAGGCGATCCAGACACGCTTACAGGGCTTATTGATGAAGACGCCTTTGAGAGTAATTCAAAGAGGTTGGAGAAGGACTACGAAGAGTATGTTTTAACTGAAGGAGATTTTGATGAGCGAATGTATCTCTCGGTGGAACGTCAGGCTGATTTTGGGATGGACACCCAAGATGATTTCCTAAAATCTTTTGACAAGCAGGCACTATTCAAGACTTGCCCTCCGTTGAATGAACTGCGTCACATAATGCCTGCTACACCACTAACTGGAAAGAAGTATTTGGGAGAAAAAGACGATCTGTTGAATTCACCTGTCAGTACAGCTACACAGACTGTCAGCAGACTGCAGGTAATTAGATTTAATTGAAAAGTTCCTACTTATGTTGAATGTACGTATTTATGAAATGATTATAAATAACAACTCGTTGTTATTTTTAGGCTTTGTTGAGTGGAAGAAAGGCAGAAGCCAGTAGCAGTTTACGACAAATTTTATCCAATTTCCCAAAGGACCCACTTCCCATCATGGAGGAACGGTTAAAAAATTTGTCAGAGCTGTTTTGTGTTCGGTTTGCCAGTACTAAGGGAGAAAATCAGCCTGGAATGCATACTGAATTTGCATACTACAGAAGTCAGCTGGCTCAAACATTGTTCTACCGATTGCTAGAAAGCATTTTAGGGGCTGAAAATAAACAGCGATCAGATAAATCAGAATTAGCGGTAAGATAGTGAAATCTTTCAAAACTAAATATGCAGAGTTAAAAGGTTACTTTACTTAAGTAACACAAAACGTATATTTTGTATTAGGATGTGATGATGGACGAAGCTTTCCAAACTAGCCTTTTCGCATGTGCCTTGGAAATAGTTTTGTTTTCCTATAGCTCTCCAAAACGATTTCCGTGGATCTTGGACGTATTTGATTTACCAGGATATTCTTTTTTCAAAGTGATTGAAATCGTTGTTAGAGCTGAAGAAAATTTAAGTCGGGACGTTGTTAAACATCTTAGCCAGGTTTGTACTTTGAGTCAAATTTTGTAATTCTTTTAGGTTATTGATCATACGTGACTCACATTTGACGCACTTGTGGTTAGGTTGAAGAAAAAGTTCTTGAAGAACTCGCATGGACAGAAGATAGTCCGTTGTGGACAGCATTGGGCCAAAGAAACGAACCAATCCCTTCCTGCGAAGAGGTCTTTCTTCCTTCACAAATGGAAAAAAGCGCTGACGCTCAGAATCCTGAAACACAACCAAAGCGCTATGCTGTCATCAAAAGTAAACTTGCTTGCCATTTTGCTTACATATGAAATTTAAGACAATTTAAATACTTGTCATTTTCTGGACTAAACCAACATATTTTATATTGATTTTTAGCACCACAAGGCGAAAAGTGCGTTCCGGTCGCAGTTGGTGGCTCAAATCAGTCAACTTTGATAATCCAAGATAAAAATAGCTCGCAAATCCTAGGAGTTGTCCTTCCTTCCAAACATGGTGACAAACCGAAACGTGGCAGCTCCACTGCTCTCTTCTTCAGAAAATTCTATCATTTAGCGTTTGTCCGTCTGCAAGATCTATGCAAAAATCTAAATGTGGAAGACGAGGTACTACGGAAGATTTGGACGTGTTTTCAGCAGTCCATCGTTAATTTTGTTGTTGATCTCATGAAGGGACGACATTTGGACCAAATCATCATGTGCTGTGTATACGTGGTATCTAAGGTATGTGTTTTATCAGATCCATATCAGTAAAATTGGAATCCAATTTTATTGTTGTTTGAGTTGGTTAACACAAAATACTCTATCGACTCTAGGTTGCAGTAAACGAAAAAAGTTTTACGGAAATAATGAGGTGCTATCGGCTACAACCCCAGTCAGCTTCGCGAGTTTATCGTAGCGTGTTTCTTGGAAATGGAGAGAAGGGCGATCTCATCAAATTTTACAACACATCCTTCATCGTTTGCATGCAGAAATATGCTTTAAAATTTTCCACTAGATCTGTAAGTAAAACTTTATACACGCATATAGTTTTATATTACGCTTTTTGTGCACTGTACTTAAATTTTTACAAATTGCAATATGAATTTAATTTTATTAGGAGGAGGGTGAAGTACCTTTATCCCCAGTTCCACATTTGAAGGCCACTCCAATGTCTCCATGCCGGAAAGTGGCTACGAAACATTCTGTGTTCCTCCGGCCACTGAAGGGAGCAAAGTCTCCGTCACCCACCAAGCAACTACGATATAGTTTTGCTCGGAGTCCAAGTCACAGTTTACGTGCAATAAATAACATGGTTCAGCTGGCCGAAAAGTTCGTCTTAATAAGATTAATCAACTTAAATTTTAGTCTCATTTTTTAAACTTAGCTCTTCTACATATTGCCTAATCTAACTTAATTATTGTAGGCCAAAAGCTGCCAAAAGGATATTAGGAGAAGATGGTACAGAAACGACAACGGAAGCAGTTGTTCCAAACAAATTTGTCAAGCGACTTCAAGAGTTCATTGACGACCGACAGACTATGGAATAGACCATTCATAGTTTCTATACTGAGTATTTATCGATTACACGTGTGCCCTCTTCGTGTTTAAAGGGCAGCTTGACTAGTTAAAGATGTTTGTTTCAGATGTATGTATTATTTGGTTTATCTTTACATATTATATTTTACCGTATGTATATTATATATTAGTGTCTCTGGTAAGCATAATAAGTTATGCAATGATAGACAAAAAACCTATTTAGACTAGTAATGTTTTGACTATTATTAAATAAAAATCTATATTCACTATTCATTTTCATTAGTTATAATTTACAGAGTTTGTTGTTTTATTTTATTATAGTATTCACATAAATAATTACAGTATTCATACAAAAGGTCACTAATACAATACATATTTATACTCAGACGACACCTAAATTTTCTTCCATTTCTTCATCCGAACTAAATTCTACGCTTCCATTTTCATCCATTTCTTCATCCGAACTAGGTGGTTTCACCCGTTTAGAATTTTTTCCTTTCTTTTTAACTGATTTTTTCGCATGGTTGCTTCCATTTTCATCAACTTCATCATCCGAACTAGGTTGTTTCACCCGTTGAGGCTGTTTCCCTTTCTTTTTAGCTGATTCCTCCGCAGATTTGCCTCCATTTTCATCCATTTCTTCATCCGAACTGGATTGTTTAATTCGTTGAGACTTTTTTTCTTTCCTTTGAGCTGATTTCTCCGCAGATTCGCCTTCATTTTCATCCACTTCCTTATCCGAACTAGAATTTATCTCCTGTTGATTCTTGTCTCCTATAGCTGATTTCTCGGCAGATTTGCCTCCATTTTCATCCATTTCTTCATCCGAACTGGATTCTTTCATTCGTTGAGGCTTTTTCCCTTTATTTCTAGCTGATTTCTCCGCAGATTTGCCTCCATTTTCATCCATTTCTTCATCCGAACTGGATTCTTTCATTCGTTGAGACTTTTTTTCTTTCCTTTTAGCTGATTTCTCCGCAGATTCGCCTTCATTTTCATCCACTTCCTTATCCGAACTAGAATTTATCTCCTGTTGATTCTTCGAACTAGATTCAATCATCCGTTGAGGCTTTTCTCCTTTTCTTTTAGCTGCTTTCTCCGCATTATCTAACGCCACACATTTTGCTCGATGCTCTTCTAGTTCCTTCTCCCATTCATCTATTCTCATCTAAGTAATCATTGAATTTCAACCAATGTTTAAGTTATTAGCTTGCTTGCGTAAAGTAAAAGTGTATAAATGTAATAATAAGTAACTTTAAGTTAAGTACCTTTAACTCAGGTTTGTTCAGCTTTTTAATTGCATTTAAAACTTCCATAAACGAGTCCCAAACCAATTCATCCCCCAGTTTGTCAGCATAGCAAGCCAAATTATCTCTTAGGATTTTCAACGTTTTGTCGTTTTGTTGTACTTGTGTTAAACAGAAAGCAGTATCCTGACATACTCGAACTGACACAGGTCCCTTAAAACGCCCCACTATCCGTTCAATCAGACCTCCAAGCTGTTTTTCCTTTTTAATTTTTGTCAACAGGGTTCTGAAAAGTTAACATAATAAATCAATGTCAGATAAACCTTTTACGCAACAACAAACTGGTATAGTTTGTATTTCAATTTGTCTTTTAGACATACTTCATTATAGCCTGGAAGTTTTCTTGGGTAATGTCCTCTCTACTCGAAAGTCGTGAAATTATATCTGGAATGGAATTTTGGAGGATATTATCCTTTTCAGAGATCTCATTAATGAAGTCTCTCGCCATTTCTATGAAATTAAGAAATGAAGTTAATTAAAATTTAAATCTTTCTTCTGTATGAATTATAGAATTGCTGAAACAACTTCAGCTTCAGCTGTTACCTCTTAGTTCGTAAGACTCATCGCATAAGCAAGCAGCCGTATCCGATAGCTGCTCTCTTACTTTTAAAAGGTCGGACAATGCAAGGTATTGAATGTAATCCATGCAAGCTTTACGAACCTTCCAATTCTTATCAGCAAGTCTATAGTATACACAATTAGAACAAAAAATAATAATTTGCATATATTGAAAAGAGGAAGCTTTACATATGCAAAGGAATGACATGGCCAATCCAAAACTCGTACCCTGCAGAGAAGCAATCATTAATTTTTTCCATTTGATTCGGAAATCTGACTGTCAAGCGTATCGATGCCCTTAGAATTTCCAGCTTCACTGGAAAGGGTTCGTCTCCATTCCATAAACGGATTAGTGTCTGTAAAACAAGATAAAATAACACTTCACCTTCTCGTTTTGGGTTAAAATACAAGGAAGGCTATAGAGTTAATTCAAATTACGTCTATGCTTCTTATGACTGATTGCTCGCAGACAAGCATAATTTTAGCTAATGCCTCAACACACGCCACCTTCAGATTGAGGGACTGGATTGTATTAAAAACTTGGCACAAATACAAAACCTGAGTTCTGAATTGTCGGAAGAAGCCACTGTCAAGAAGTTTGGCAACGTAAGTTTTGATACTATCAGCCTCAGAATCGAATCCTATATTTCCAATCATTAAGTCCATTTCTGAGGCGGCGTCATTATTGCTTTGATTCATAATGGAGTTGTTGGTAGAGCTTAGACTTTCTCCTCGGGATCCCCGTTGTCGGCTATTAGTTTTAGGTCTCTTCTTGCTTTTTGCAGCAGCAGCTTTTCTTTGCTTTATTTCTTTTGTGACAGTGTGTTCGTAGTAATTAATATGAGCTCCTAACAGCGCCTTTCCAAAAGACATGTACCTAAAGAGAAGCTTTTCCGACTTTTTAAACTCATCTTGTGTTTCTGGTGGTGGAAACACTAGGCCACAAAGGTTAGGCAGAATTCTCATAACGATTTCCCTGGGATCAGTGCACATTCTGTACATTATCTGAACAGACAGCTCTACTACTCGTGAATACATTGCATCCATCTTATCATCTCCCTCAACCTTTAAGCCATGCTCAATAAGCTCTACGATTTTGGGAAAAAGCTCATGTGTTGGGGGAAACTTGATCCCGTCTGTTTGCTGATTACGGGGATTTGCTGTTTTGGCAGCTTTAGATCTTCCTTTGGGAACCTCTGGCTCCAAAAATTCTGGTTCCACTCGACATCCAAATAAAATGGTTTGAAGCGTGACTTTTGCCAATTCATAGTCATCCAAGCCTCTTTGACCAAGGCCAACGTCAATCAATTGATTCAAATTGGATGTCACAATCTTGCGTTCAATCTGTCCTATGATTCCAAGTATATAAGCAGCACTACGGGAGTCATTTGGACTCCATCCTCCTGTAGATAAGGAGAAAGCATCCCATAGAACTTTAATAGATTCTGTGGTTAAGCACGCAGAACGAAAAAGTTCTCCGATCATGCCACTCAAATTTTCCACGTCAGCTTCAGATAACTTGTCAACGAGTTGAAGAAGTTTCTTGACAATAGCAGCTGGTCCGAGGTTATCACGCCCGATAAATATTTGCCTAAAAGGTCCCACGAAGTCGCTAAGTTCTTCAGCACCTAGCTGGGCTAAGGCGTTGATGATGGACACAGTGATGGCTTGTGGGGGATCATATCCAGCTTCGCAAATTGCAGCATAAAACATAACAGCCTCCTTCTTGTCAGTAGTTGTACCCAATTCTAACAGTTTTCGCAAGGCTGGCTGACATTCTTCTAGCTCAGATTTCATTGAGAAGCAACACTGCAAGTAGACTAAGAATTCGCGAGTATCTTCAACTCTCTTTGGCGCAATATAGTTGATTTCGTCTAGTTCCAAAGAATCCAAGTCTTCAGGAAAAACACCGGAATGTGTGCCTTTGAAGAATCTTAAGTAAATTTGTTCATTTGAGTCGTCGTCAGATTTTTTCAATGCATGCAATAATTCTTCCAATTGCTCACTCCATTTCTCAACAGAAACAAATAACACTTCACATGCTTGCCAATAGTGTCCTTCCTTCAAGAACTCTTCAAGTAATTTCATTGCAGCATCGGGGGTAGTGACTTTTTCGGCTACTGAGTCTGTTATGGTAAACCCATCTGATTTTTGATGAAGATGAAACTCTTTGATGATGAAGTATAAAGCAATAGCAGGATTGGCTTCGTCGTGTTTAATGATATTTAAAATTTCTTGACGTTTTTGTTCTATTTTTCTCTCAAATTCTTCTTTTGTCCGTACCATATGAGGGTACATTTTCACGAGATCAATAACTAAAGTTGTGGCATTCTTTCTGGCTGTGACGGTTTTATCCAGAAGGCGAAGCCGAACATTTTCCATTATCCATGTTGCTTCTCCAGGATATATTGTCTGCGCTCGCACAAGTTCCGCCAACAGGTTTATGGCTTTAGACCGGACAAGAGAGTTTGTATCTCTCATGTGATACAGGAGAATTTCATCCAAAAGTTTTTTCCTTAGTGGTAACCAGTTACCGCGACGATTGGGTCGATCATCACCCTGCCTGTCTTCCCTTTCTTGTGAATTTTCAGTCGTGTGCATTTCCCTCCACATCCAGTTCATCAGATCAAATGCGACCATGAGGACGGCATTTCTCATAATGTGTGACTGCAAATGAAAATTTTCAAACACTCATGATTATAATGATTAAATTTTTTTATCAAAGAAACAGGCAATCATAGTTTCGTTAGGTAAACTTACGTCGAATTCTAAAAACTGAACAATGACAGCAAGTGATTCAATCGCTCCACGTGGCTCTAGTGAACAAAGCTGAGTTAGAAAAGCTTGGAATCCTCGTTCAGCAGTTGATTCCTTCTGTAAGTTGGTCGTATAAACGTCAAATGCTTCCGCCAGGGCATTCACCACAACCTTAGGGGCTAGATCAGGTGAAATCTTTGCTATCATACGGTGAATACCATTTCCAATCATACCGGCAGTTTCTTCACTACCCTTGAGCAATGGAATTAGACGTGACATTATTCCTTTTTCTTCCTGATACCTCGCAGCCAACAGACCCAAAACATCAAAAATATCTTCTGTTTCTTCATCCATAACTCTCAAACGACTTGTCTTGTTCTTCACAGTTGTACAAAGAGCTAACGTAATGCATCTCATAAAATTAACATCCTCCGGAGCTTCCTCCCACAGCTCATCCATTGGTGGAGCAACAAGCTTTTCAATCTCCTGAATAATTTTAGGACGCCAGTGAAACCAAAACCTAAACTGTGATTCTGCCAAGTCATCTGCCACCTGCTTCTTCTTCCTCCTCGACGTATCCTTCGCAGCATTCTGGATTGAAATGTTGTGTGCTTCAGCAGAACAAGCTCGCTCAATTTCCATAAAGGATTTGTACACCAGAAAGAGAAGAACAGCCAAGTACTTCCTGAACTTATGCTTCGTTATACGCTCAACGTTGGCCAACGATGTCTTCACATTTCCTTGACTCGCCGTTATCTCCATGTGCAGCCTAACAAGCCCTGCGTGAATTACCTTGACTGCTTCCTCAAGAACATCTGTACTGCAGCTGTAGTCATTCTCCGTCTTGAACGCATTTGCAATCGATCCCAAATTCTTAATCAAATTGTCCAGCCCATCACTCTCAATCAAATCACAGATATCAATCAAAAGATTCTCGTTGATGTCAATCGTAGGCACTGCCACCTCGTTCAAGTCTTCTCCTTCACTCCGAAGAAAGTTCCTTAACTCTTGCTCCTCCATGATGATTCCTTAGCCAACAATAACAATCTCCTCCTAAAATAAAAACACAGGACAAAAACACTCTTATTAAAACATTCCAAATTAATAAACTCACTGGATAAAAGTATCTACTTTTTAAAAATTACAAATAAACGAATAGTACCTACCTTTACCCTGCTCCTCCGTAAATACCAAACGGTTATCTCCTCAACAGGTGATCTTTTTCTCACCGGAAATGACACAATTTACTTTATTTTATTAAAGTCACGCAACGCACCACTAAAACTATTTTAACGTTATTTAATTTAAACAATGAAGAATTGTACTTGTATAATTAAAATTCACAAAAATCTCCAAAAATTAACTGGATCAACGTCCTTTTGTCCAGTCAGAGTAAGCGAGAGTAAACAAATGAAATAACAGACAAAATCCTCGTTACATTTTAGCTCCCGCTCTTGCTAAACCCACCTATTTTCTTTGACATATTATAACATAAGGATGAATGAACTCTATGTGCATAATATGTATTATGCTAATGCTTGTCGTATCCTGCACATGTTAAATGCACTCCATGTGAATACTAGACTGGATAAATGAAATACACCTACCGTGGTTCATTTGCAAAACATGTGATCGTGATCAAAACGAGCATTTACAAATCTGCATGATCAGCTGATATTTAGTTGTACGATTGTGTGGTTTAATTATAACTCATCAGTACGTTTTAAATACACAGTGGATCATTTTTAAAAAGCATTGTTAAATCAATCACCTGCTTTTGTCTTCAGTTCAATTATACTTAAAAATTATGATGGAAGAAGTATTAATCCCAGAAAGAAAAGAAGGTTATCATGGCCAGCAAAGTTTACCGTCTTCACCGTCATGTGCTTCAAAAGGTGCCACTTTACCACGGGAAAAGTCTTCGGGAATTCACAGTGACAAACGAATGTCTTCAAGTAAGATTCAGCCGAGCAGTGCGAGTTCATTAGAATTACTTACGAAAATGGCTGTCCAGTATTCCGTCTACTGCCAGACTGATTTATCGGCTCAAGTAAGGGGGACAATGTAAATGTTTGAGTCAATTATATTTTAAGGAATGGAAATTAAAGGGGAATTAATTGCGTATGTTCTTTGGTTTTGCAGATATCTCGACTGGAGGAGTATCTACAGGAGAGTATAGCCAAATTGGAGGAGCAGCAGAGTTTATTTGAAATAGTAAGT
>JAHZNG010000439.1:0-18496 GCA_027744375.1 Orchesellides sinensis
TAGTCAGTGATCAGTGATGAGCAAAGGCAACTCAAACTCATAGGTGCACACGTTAGCCCAATTAATACAATGGATTGCTGTCTTAGACAATTTAGCAAAGCAGGTAGAATTTCAGAAACATTTCCCAGGTACTGAATTGTTTGTAAGGGTAGCGTGTTATATGAATACCTACGTACTTAGTCTGAATAAGTAACGCCTAAAAATTCCATAAATCTCTTAAGAAAAAATTGTGTGTGAAAAAATGTATGGACAAGACTCGTGCAAGCATTTATGGTACTTTGAATCAAGACAGCATGTTCTTCACCACCAACGACGTCACTCCAGCCGAATACAGAAACACTAAACAAAGATAATTAAAAGCAGTTAAGATCAAATTAAAACTCTTCGTGAGAACTTCACCAATCAAAACATACTGTCGTATTTTATGAAAATTATAATTTTACTTCACAAATCACCAAGTTCATATATTCCACGCTTTATGGTAAACAACTATGCTGAATATTTGATATTTAATGCCAACACCAAGACACTCACAAATGCCTTTGTTACCATTGTTGTAGTTTACATAGTCATACAAAAACTGTTATTGGTTATGCATCATTTATCAACTTTCCCTTTAATCATATATTACGCAACAGAGAATTACATAAAAATTCCCAAATAACTTGTTGTAACCTACATACCATTGTACATGGCTTTTTCTTACTTGTTATGTATTAACAGAAAGGCGAGGCATTAAGAATTAAGAAGCATACGCGAAGTGCATTAAATCCAATAATTACATATTTCCTAAGTATGAATGATGAAGGTGCAAGAGAGAAAATCTAAATATACGCTAATAAGTTATTTGAAACTACATTAAAAATGTAAGGATCTGATATGCCATGACGTTGATGCATAATTGGACTATCCTTTGTATACGCAACTCACATATAACATTTAACTAACATACTTTGGAATACTAACTTTATACGCATTTATTCTTAAGCAAATAGGAATTTTTATGTTCATGTATTTACGACAGGTAATTGGCAATTTTTTGGACTCGCATTCCAAAGAAATAGCTACATGAAGTATTTCACCTTTCACCTAACTACTTGGAAAGTTTATAGATAAATGACATCATCAGAAAATATGTATTAAATATGAGGTTGCGTGTAAGAACTCTGTCCATTTATCACAAGTCAGACTTACCAAAGTACAAATTGAGACTCAACTCTTGCGTACCATTATATTACCTGATCGTAAGAGTTAGTAAAACTGTATACGTACAAAAATTGGGTTAAACTTCCATAAGTTATAATATGAAGAATAATGTCTTGATTATGTATCTCCTCGCCATTTTCATGTTAGGCACTTTACTCAATCTTCCTCTTTCCGCTTGCCACGTATAACTACGCAAAAACAAATATTATGGATTTCTAGTATCTACTATTATATACCATGCAATTTATTATACACTAGCAAAGTTTTTTCTATACTTTTGAATGAAAGGGTTACCTATTAAAATTGTTATTTTGGAAGTTTAGGAATTTCTCCATCAGCCAAGGGCTTGAAGGCCCATTAATAATTAATCCGAATAAAACACTGCCATACAAATTGACACTTGTCAAAAAAAGCCAAAAGTTTGTAAAGAATAACTGCGTGAAAGTGAGCTAAAATGCCAGCAACAGCTTTTCTGAATTGCGTACAGTTCAAACCCAGCCATTTGTCTTGAATCATTCATGTTCTCTTACGAAACTTTGAATTGACACTTGACACTAACTAATGATAGACTACGCTGTGGAAAAATTAATGTGTCTCTTGATTTGATCAGGCAGATCATAGACATTATCGTCACATTCAGAGACAGCCTTACGAAAAACTTTGAGACAAATATGTATCTTTTAAGTAGGTTAAATGTAAAGTTCGTAAAACATACATATGCTCTTTTTCATTTATACTGTGTAAGAATCGCTAGTCTTGAATCATTCATGTTCTCTTACGAAACTTGACACTTGACACTAACTAATGATAGACTACGCTGTGGAAAAATTAATATGTCTCTTGATTTGATCAGGCAGATCATAGACATTATCGTCACATTCAGAGACAGCCTTACGGAAAACTTTGAGACAAATATGTATCTTTTAAGTAGGTTAAATGTAAAGTTCGTAAAACTTATATACATATGCTCTTTTTCATTTATACTGTGTAAGAATCGCTTAATTGATATTGATGCGCATTTCCCTAATGCAAAAAGGAAGTCGGATATCTTTATCAGCAAACTAAAACAAGATAATAAGTAAGGTAAAAAACAAAGACGTAACACGTAGGTATCTAAACGTTTTCGTAAGATCATTAACGGTGCCGTATGTGTGCATTGTACTTTCTTTTTGAATTACTGATTGTGAGTATAGAATCAGCTAGGTTTCGATTGTGCGGTAAGCCCTTCTTCGTAAAATCCCAATGGTGAATTAAGATTTACTTGCATATCTATGCAGTGTAAACAATAACAATTACATGGGATAATCTATGAGAATGTTTATATTATAAGCGTAAATCATGATAAAGTGTAAAAGAGTGTTTTTTATTATGTGTACATTATGCATTTTGTCTTGGTGGTTTTCATCACTCGACATTAGCCTCACTTACTCACTTGTCACACGGTTGCCACTGAATGCCAGGACGGAGATGATACAAGACAGATTTTCGTAGTTCCAAAACTGCCTGTCTTTACATACAATTTCACCCCTTTACATGACTTTTCCGAGTAGGAACATAATGCACGCATTCATATATTTTTTAAAATCTTGACGTTAATATGATGTGATGGTAAATTGGTATATTATTGTACTTGCCGTTGTTTCTCCATACTTTCGTCTACTGCTGAACGCTTGGGTTTTTATATCCAATTTAGACCATTGCCCATTGAAAGACTACATATATGACAAACCATGTCTTCAGACATTACATTACTTGACTTTATTACTTAAAGTTTAAGTATCTAGGCTTAAAAGCAAGTGTGAGTAAAGCAGTTATCAGGATAATTTTATAATAAAATGTAAGTAAGAGAGGCAGGAAAAGCAATAGGAGTGTACATTTGTAAATGTTTGAAATAGCGCAAAAGCAAACATACATTATAATATTGTAAGTAATACAACGAAAGATCTTTTGCTTGTACTGAGCTGCACTAAATGTGCACTTGTGTCAGTACTTACTGTCATATTATGGAGCTGTTACTTACTTACTTGTACATATAATATGTCATAGTTGAGTTGTTCCTTTCATACATCTTGTTCCTTTTAACTGCATCATATTAGGGGCTTGTGAATACGGTGAACAATTCATAACGTTAATTTTAAGTGGTAAAAGAGAATGTAGCGTAGTAATATAATTACTGAGAAGCTCTTTCCTGTGTTTTAACCCATATGCTCGCTTCACCAGAGATTGGCATTCTACGTGCACAAAAATGATTGCGGTTTGCCGTTTATGCATTATGCACACGTTGTGCAAGATTACCAGGGATAATTAATTTATCCTTGCAATTCACGCAACTGTTGTTAATTTAATATGCAGTTTTGCAGCTAAATGGTATCAGTTAGTCCTGCATATTAGGAGTAAGGTTAATGATATGATACACATGTTCCATTGTTCCGCACTCTTATATTCCTTTACAAATGCTACTTGGATAGAAGAAACCAATGCGTTATTGTTATATTATATTACATTATTTACTATGGTAAATTTCTGTTGGGCAAATAAAGTTTCTTAAATCAAGCAGCTCTTTCACTTTGTCTCCGGTAATAAAGTAACCAATTGAATTAATTTCGTATCATAGGTATTAACTCTTTCACTATAAATCCTCTAGGAAAACCAATATCATAGTGTCCAGTGTTTGCCCACCTCTGGTTTAAAACGTGTTTAAACATAATATGCATTGCACACAGTGAAAACAAATAGAAAACATGCAGGAGCCAAAACAGCACGATCGTCACTTGGAGAAGCATCGCATAATAATATTTTATACCCTATAATGTTCTTTTGGTACTTATTCAACCAAACTTCTTTTTTTCTTCCTTTCTCGTTCCATCCATTCTCTAAAATGTATATAAAAACCTCTGTACCACGAAAAGTACATGGATCAACATGCACTCTTCTGCAATGCAAGTACAGCAACCAAATCTTTTTCTGATACGACGAGAACGAGCAATGAATGCATTGTACCATGTAAAATATCATGATGCATCTCTTCTCTTGCCCGACCGACCGACAATACAGAATACAATATGAAAACACTACACCCAAAAAGAAGTTGTATTTTAATAGTAAATACTGCTATATTGCTGCTCCCGTGTGCATAACAAAACAACAGTAAGTAAAGGAAAGAAAGAAAAAAGGTACTTACTCACTCACTTACTTACTTACAGTCTTACAAACGCATTTAAAATTTACATGCTCAAAACGGCCAAACGTAATGTATAGAACAGTGTGTGAATCAGCAAATGCAAAGAGCAACATACAGTTTTTTGTTGTATTGTAATGGCAAAGGCTGCTGTGTGAAAGCATCCATTGTTTATCCTCGTGTTTTTTAAACATTACACTTATGTTGACGTCTGACGGTGAAAATTCTAAGCAGGTAACTAATTGTTTAAAAACTATAGTGCAAGAGTGCATTTAAAGTGCATTTAAAGTTTGGCAATGACTAATGCTGTCAATGTGTTCCAACCGATGTATATTGGGTTTGATTAAGAGTGAGTGGAAGGACAACGATTTTAAAGGACTAAAAGCGTTTAGAACGGTGCACATGGTTAGTTTTCTAAGAAAAGTGTTTAGCATTGTTTTTGCACATTTCCGTAATACATAGAGTATATTAACACAAGACATGGAAGCAGTTATGCAAAATGTCTGATAAATTAAGTTTATCCTTGTAACAATATCTAAGGACGTTGCTGGACTTTTTGGCAGTGGCTTCTTGCATGACGTACTGAGGTTTATTGTTGCATTTATTTGTTCAAGTTGATTTGCGAATCGGCAAAAAGGATTAATATAAATAGCAACATTCTAGTTGGGCTGTCAATATTTTGTAAGGAGGAAATGGCACTCATTATTAAGCCGTGTTTTGTATTTTATTGTTAAGCTGTGCGTTTAATTAGTGATTCATATGAAAAAAGTCCCAAATTCATAAGACGTCATTGTCATTGGAATGAAAAGGAAGTTCGGAACAGTCAAACAAAGCATAGCTTACAATCATATAAGCATTTTTATCCATTTCCTTGTAAGATCATTCTTATTATATGATTAATGGCATGTGTGTAGGTAGATCCTAAAAAAAGCTTGCTGTCATCCAGACTTGATCTAGTGTCAATTTCCATTCTATTATACCCAGTCACCGGCATTCGGTCAGTTTCGTTGACATGCCGGCAAGATACATACATTTCGCCATGAATCTTACCAGATTTTGTTGTTCCTGTTGAAACATCTTTCATACAAATATTTATACCCATCTATATTCACCTTACTAAAAACATTTCTATTCTTTTTTGTATTTTGGCGTATCAATGACAGGTCTCATTTCAACATAGCCTACATTGTCTTGTTGGACTACCTTGGCTCTTCTTCTTTGGAGTACATATACCCTCCAATCCCTACTTGCATCCTGTGTCTTCTACACCATTTAAACAGCAGCAGTACTAGTGTTGGTGTGTTTTGATCAACATAAAAATACTATTCCTCCAAAAACCTGCTCCCTCCTCGGAACAATATACCTACCAAAGAAAATATCTCCGAACCCGGGTAAAAAAACACGGTTGCATTCTCCAACAATCCAATATCCAACCCGCCCCGAGTATATCTCCATCCATAATACTCCTCCATGATAACAACTTCACCGTTCTTCGCCTTCCCTCCTACGTTATCCGTTGCACGGAAGTAAAGAAGGGGAGCTTTGCTCGCAAAGCGATCATTATTATTGCAGACAAGTTTGTAGCAGCAGCGGAACACGAAGGAGAGCTTGCATATACAACACCAACAACAACTCTGCTACAATTTTTGGCTCATCTCTTAAAACTCAAATACACACAAGATCAAGTATATCTATGTTGGTGATTCACAAGAAAGAATTGTATTACGGAACAAAAAAGTCTTTTGGTGAATGTTTACCGTGTATATTGTACATGGTAAATATCGGATTGTGAGAAAGGAAGACGATTCCTGGTGTTGTTTTGTGTTGCCGAGAGAGAGAATCTTTAAACGATATTTTTCCCTATGCTTCCTCTTATATATTCCGAGTGAAATCCAAAAAAAGAAAATTTTTTGGATAGGAGGAAAAGGAAATAAGAACAATTTTTTATATATGTGCGATTTCCATGTATAACAGGGCTACTCTCACTTTTTTCCCGTATCGGTTCCCGGGCGTTGCTGTTGTAAAATAATAAAAAAGTTGACAAGTGAAGAAGACCATCTAAAAAAGCCAACTGTCATACAACTGTCAAAAGCCACTAAGGAATAAAAGTTGTCATTTTTGGAAAAGTAAAGAAATTTGTAAGATTTTTGAGACTGGACAAATGTAAAGAAAGTGACAAAAGGATTATTAATTTTGTTGGAGGAGTTTTTTTTTAAATGTTTAATCATGATGGAAGGTGTTGTTGAGACTTGGCAGCAAAAACTTTCGGCTCGGTTAGAAAATCACTTGATATGTTGTACTTTTTTTAAACAAGGACTACTCTGCTGATGTTGACAACAGGAAAGATTTAGTATTGCTCAAATGTCATTATTATTATTATGTGTGTCTAACTTATAACATGGGTTATTTTAGTGTTGAGATAAGTACGCCAATGTTGTAAAAGTTGTGATTGCTAGTCTGTCTTTAGTTGATAATGGAAGGACAGTGATGTAGACAAAAAAAGCTTACGTATTTCCAGTTTTTTGTGGTTGACCGCAATCAAAAGAAGAGAGTGTGTATAAGTTGGTGATTTATCAGAATTATCTTTCCTTGTATGAAAATATAGGCTTGCCATGGTTGTACAAAAGTTTTGGTGAGGGGATGTGTCGTAAGGTTTGAGATAAACTCCCTCCTAGGATAAGTTTTGAAAGTGTGACAGAGAGTAATATAAAAATGGAGACATTCCAGTAGTTTTAGAGGGAAGTAAGTGGTGGGGTTATTTTATAAGAGGAGTTAAGATTTAGGGTAGGGAAGGTTTACAAATGACAGTGCTAAATTATCCTGTAATTGTTGTAATCACCAAATATTGTATACGGAGTTATTGTCAACGTAGCAACGAAGGAAGAAAAAGAGAGGAGGAAAAGTTAGAGTTATTTTAGTGCAAGTAGGGATAAGGTTTAAGAAAATTTGTTGAAACCAAGAATTGTATACGGAGTTATTGTCAACGTAGCAACGAAGGAAGAAAAAGAGAGGAGGAAAAGTTAGAGTTATTTTAGTGCAAGTAGGGATAAGGTTTAAGAAAATTTGTTGAAAATGCTCAAACATTCCGTAACTGAAGATGAAGATAAGATTGGAGGGAGGAGGCGGTTGGTGTACTCATGGGGATTGACGGTTACTGTGGTGGTGATGGTGATGTTGCAACTGCCAGCTTGTAAGTGGATTAGTATTGAATGTATATTTGATAAGGTGGAAGGGTGATGGAGGAAAATTTAATAAATTTGTGGGATTTTTGTGTAGCCGGCAACTCCACTCCCAGCTTGATTATCACTCAGAATGGGACTAGAGCTTTGGGGCATGCTTTGCAAGTAAGCTGTCGAGCCAATTTTACCGTGGGTGCGGTGTGGTGGACGGTTCTTCGACTGCCGAAGGATGTTCCTGAGAATGTCACGACGAACGTTAAATTTTCGGAGGTGGAGGATGTTAAGGATGTCACGGTGACTTTTAAAAACTTGACGCTGCAGGATATAGGACAGTTTATTTGTAATGCTGTTCTCGAAGGTCAAAGTACTCCTCTTCAAAGTACCTACAACCTTACGTTTAGAGGTGGGTTGCAGAGCGGATTAGTTATATTGTTGAAGTTGAAAGTATGGTTATCTAATTGTGAAAAAGATGCTGAGAGTTTTATTATGTTTTCAGTTGAATCTAAATTGAAAGGGGAGAAGACGGTGTCAGTCGGGGAAACTAATGATACCAGCTTAACTTGCAAAGTGATTGGATATCCGGTTCCAACTAGTATACTCTGGTCACGGGACAACTTTTTGAATACCCCTTTGGCTAATTCATCCACTATTGGAATTACGGCGGAGATACAGAGTGAGACAGAATTTACTTCAAAACTGGTATTGAGAAATGTCAGTATTGACCAGGATGGGAAGTACTATTGCAGTACAAATGATGGTCTAACAGCGGAAACTGTTTTGAGTGTGAAAGGTAAGAGATGGCATCCTTTCACTTGAAATATCTCGTATCATTATAGTTCATTAATTTAACTTGCACGAAAGGTTCCCTTGCAAGTTTACTATTATTATTACTGATTGAATGTTAAATTGTGTGCAGGAAAACCGAAGCTGGCGATTGATGTTGTTAAAGCTGTAAGCACATCTGAAATATTTGTAAATTGGACACTGCATGATGGGAATTCCAATGTAACGTCCCTAAAACTTAAAGTAAGTATTAATGACATTATTTGATTCGTATTGATTGAAAGTAGTCTTACCAATAAAAACTACATTGTATCACTTTGCATTTATATTAGTACTGGATGGAAGGTCACAACGAAACCATTCTAAGTCTGAGCCCATCTTCAACAAGTCACCTGCTCCAAAACTTGACGCAGTCAACAGTCTACGAAAAGTTTTCAGTTATAGCTGGTAATCAGATTGGAACCTCGGAAGACATAAGAGTAATTGGGATAAAGACGTTGGATGAAAGTACGAAAAAGAAAAACATGTTAACAAATAGATTTAGATAAGTTATTAATTGTGGTACTCATGATTTTTGTTGTTTATTGTAACAGATCCAACGTTTATACCGAATATTTTGTTGAAAGGATCGACATCAGAAACAGTTACTTTGGGCTGGGCTATAACGCCTAATTTAACAGATTACTATCATTTTTACAATGTTTCTATTCGTGGGAGGAATGGTCAAGTTTCATATTTGAAAATTAGAAGCGAAAATCCAGAAGTGCTTGTTGAAAAGCTTAAGTCCGGAATGGAATACAGTTTCAGGGTATGCAGGAAAATCATTTTTTAAACGAATATTTGGTGTTACTTGGTTTTATAGTGACAATATCGCAACTACGGATCATTTTAAATTAACAGGTTGCAGCATGTTCAGAGTACACACAAAGATGTGATGAGTTTTCTAATCTAGTGAATGGCAAAACGATGGATGGGAAGGCAAGTGCCCCGCGGAATGTTAACATGCAGTGCCGGTTCGATGAAAGGACCCACGAAGCCACTGTTCACGTCTCATGGGACGAGCCTGAGCATCATAATGGCATTATTTCGGAGTATTCTGTCCAGCTTACTGGCAACGCGACTTATCATGATGAGCAAGGTCGACTCACTGATGCCCAAATCGCTCAAATAAATAAAGCCGTATTGCCGAGCCAGCCAAAGCATGTAGAGTTTACGAAACAACCGCCAAATACGCAGCTTTTCGTGAGGTATGTATTATGTGCAGTATTGCATTTATACTAATGGTTATTGTTTTGAACAGTTTAAAAATTTGAAGCTACTAATTTGAAAAGCAATGCTAATGCTACATTTTTTCTTATGCAGTGTTTGTGCAAAGACTCGTGTTAGGGTTTGCGGTGCTTCGGCTGACGCAACCTGCTCAACCCCTTCAACAATCCCAGACACAGACTCATTAAACAGAGCAAGTTGGAAGGCAGTTCAGAATAAAAAACTAGATATCTTCTTTATGATAACATTACCAAGCATTTCTCAACGAAATGGAACCATTTGTTGCATTCGTGTGATTGTTGTGAAACTCAATAAGGATCAAACGGTGAGTAAGCTGAAACCACCGAGTGAGCTAAAAATACAAGATTACGAGTCTGTGCATAATAGTTCTAACGGAGGGGCATACGTTGCCGAAATTCTTGATCCTAAGAGGTAATAATTATGAATCTGCATGAAATAAAAATGTATTTCGGTATTTTGTGGTTTGCTTTGGGCTAAAAAGCGAATTTATAATGAAATATGTATTATATTTTTTGTTATTGTAGCCAAAGTATAATGATTGGAGATGGGGCGGCTTTCTCTGATGAAAAAAGGCCATGTCAGAGGTGTTTGCCTCATTTTGAAGCATCTGAAGGCTATTATAGACCGTCACAAAATTTCCCTGCTAATCAGATAAACGAACCAAAACGACATAGGAAACGTCATGCAGGCTCATCATCTATCGAGCTCCAGTTTAATCCACGAGATGGTCCACTGGATTCTGAGAGTTATTATACTGCTTATTTAGACGCAATAGGTAAGATTCGTAAAATTGGGACTTGTTATTTAATCGAAATGTTTATTGTAATTCTAATATTTCAATTGTATAACGCAGTTTTGAATGAGAAGCATGAGCATATGAGGGCTCAGAGTAAGTATTTCCTTCCACTACGACCTGTAAAAGCAGCACAGCAAGTCACCCTACCTGGCTCTGCCATTGTTGGAAGCTTAGTTGCAGCTCTGGTCGTTGTAATGGTGGCATTGATGTGCGTTATGAGATGGCGACGTAAAGAACCTGGCGATCAGGAATATGGCCTCTCTCATTCCATTCAGCAGTGGTGTAGACGACTCCGAGGGCAGCAACCGATTCCCAGTGACGAGCCTCCTATTCTTCCTCCAATTCCAAAGGATCAACTTGTTGCAGCTTTTCTCGAAAGGCACAAGGATTCTGACCTAGGATTTCACCAGGAGTTTGAAGTAACATTGTAACTCTTATTACATTGTTTGTTTTAATTTTGGATTTTTGTATGCTTATATATTTATTTCCATCATTTTAGAAACTGCCGGATAGATTTTCTGATAGGACTGCCGAGGCATCTGACTCTATTCCGAAGGTTCTACAAATTATGCAGATTTTGTCGTTACTCATTCATCCGAACTTCGTTACTCAGGTAAAAATTGTAATCCTTTGGGAAGGTCACCTATCACATCCCAATGCTTTACCTAGTACCACTTTTATGTATTTTAGACTTTTTGGTGCGTAATCTAAAACTAAGTAAAAATCGGCCGAGCAGTAGTAACGATGACTCGCCGAAAGAAGAAAGGGAAGTGTTGCAGTATCATTACTTAGTTTGGAAGGACTTTATGGCTCCAGAGTATCCAGTCGGAATCCTTCGTTTCATTAAAAGATTTAATGAAATTTACTCGCCTGACAAAGGGCCCATACTGGTGCACTGCAGCGCAGGCGTTGGAAGAACTGGCACTCTTGTAGCGTTAGACTCAATGCTTCAAGAGCTACGGGAGGAAGAGCGGGTCTCAATATTTAATACAATCTGCGACCTTCGTCATCAAAGAAATTATCTCGTTCAGTCTTTGGTAAGTCAGAGTTTATTCACTAATAATTTCAATGTAGCAGTTTTTTAAACCTAATTGTTCTTACACAATAACGACCGCTGTAATGTAATTTTCCCGACTCTCTTGCTTTAGAAACAATATGTATTTATCTACCGGGCTTTAATGGAAGTTGCCCAGTTTGGTGACACAGAGCTGACCGTTTCAGATCTGAAAAGCAATATTGACAAGTTGAAAGCTGTGCCGGATGGAAAAACCGTTTCCAAAATGCAGGAAGAGTTTGAGGTGAAAATATGACCTTGCACGTTAATATACTCATTGTTAGAATTAATAGTCATCCAATTTATCATGTGTTATTTTATTTGCTTTTGTAGCGTCTAAGTCAAGTGATAGAGGATAGGAAACCGTTTGCGATTGGGTCTTCCGAAGAAAATAAGCACCGGAATCGTCATGAAAATGTTATTCCATATGATCGTAATCGTGTTATTTTGTCCCCTATGCCAAGTTTAACCAAAGTGATTTGTACATACATAAATGCCTCCTTTATAGAGGTAAGTTTATTATATCTCTATACCAATCATTCTTAAGCGTATTCTTTAGTGAAAACAATCAAAGTCTGGAAAGGATGTTTTATTTTATGAATGTTGACTCGTTCGCAGGGATATGACAACTCAGAACAATTTATTATCGCCCAAGATCCATTAGACACAACTGTCGGTGACTTTTGGAGAATGATGGTAGAGCAAAATGTAAGAAGTGTTGTCATGCTTTCCGAAACTGGGGATGAACAATGTCCTCGCTATTGGCCAGAAAAGGACCAAGAGACAAGCCATGACTATATCAAAGTGAAATACATGCAATCCCAAAGTTTTCCCTTTTACCTAAGAAGAGAGTTTACTGTGACAGAGACAAAATCAGATAATGTATGTCTTGTTACTCAATTCCAATACAACGGCTGGCCAATGGGTGAAGGTGAAGTTCCTCAGGACGATCGTGGTATTGTAGAGTTAATAGACACTGTTTTAAAGTTCAAAGATAGTCTGGGTAAAGAAAAGAGTTGTGGCCCTACTGTGGTACACTGTAGGTAAGTTATCTCAGTTAATTTTACTTAAAAAATAACCATATAATTATCTCTTATCGTACTTCCAATCATTTAATTCTTTTCATACTTGCTTTTTTGTGCTCTAGTAATGGAGCAGATCGTAGCTCAATATTTGTTGCGATAGCGATCTTAGCTCAACAAATGATGAATGAATCTCGTGTTGATGTATTCAGCATTGTTCGCAAACTCCGGTCCCAAAGACAAGGATTGTTCCGAAATTTTGTAAGCTCTTTGGAATTTTAAACTTTAGAATTTGTCTTTTTATCCTTACCAAATAATTAAACTAACTAACTTACTTTCTGGAATTTTAGGCGCAGTATGAATTCGTATACAGGGCTCTAGTAACATACGCAGAGCTACATGTTGCCAATGGAAGCGCTGGACATTGACCATGAAAATGATAATTTGCAATGTAAAACATTGCATAAGTCTTTTTTTGGCTTCATTTCATATACATATAGTGATCAATGTAATTTGACGTTGTTGTGACCATCATCAGGGAAAGAACTATGTGTGATCAGCAGAACGGCTCAGTGAATCAAGTAGTTTTAATGTCCGGGCTTTCTAATCACAAAAAATCGAACTGTTTCAGTCAGTGTTATTCTACTACTACCTTTAACATTATACGAGAAAATGCTCATTCCTTACTCTCAGCTTCAAAAAACATTTTCTATGAATAATATTAAAGTAGGTCAGTACGTCTCTTTACAAATTACAGTTAGTCAGTTTCTTGCTAAATACACGTATCTGTCATGTACTTTGAGCTCCGTATAATATAATGATTAAATGCAAAAATTTGTGTAAGGCTAATCGAATATCTTCATAGTAGCCTAATGCTCGATCTTAAGACGTTATCAAGAATATAGAGGCATAATTATTTACAAACTTCTATAAAAGTCAAGATAACTTTAGCTAAAGATAACTTTTGTACTACCAAGTTTTTGTGGTTGTTTGTAAGGATAATTGTATGACAAAGCTTTTTTCGTTTCCTCTTGTACAAGTCCAAATGATATTTTATACTGCTGCATATTATAAACTAGTAACTTATTAAATGTTACTACGCATCTTATATAGTTATTGTATCGTCAAAGAAGATGTCTCTGCGATAATCTGGGTGACGTTTTCATTTTGTGACACCATTGTGCTATCTATCTCTCTTTGGAAGCCAATGCCAATAATAAATCAGGCGTGAAAAATATTTCATAACGTAATTGATGATGATGGTACAGAAAAAACTACAGTGTTCACGTTAGGTTAATTTTAATTATGGATGTAGTGTTAAAGCCGCGTGCCATCCTGTTTGCAACAATTTGCAAATTGATAACAAAAGTATCGTCAAGCAGAAAGTACACAAGCAGTAGTAAATCTATCTCAGCATTTTGAAAAGCAAGTCTAGAACTATAAAGTAAATGTTTTATAATATTGCATAATATAAAGTGAATTGTAATGTGTAATCCAGTAAATCCAACTATGGAGAAGTACACACGACGTTTTCATGAAGCCAAAGCTTTGATCTAAATATGTAAGTATAAGTTAATTAAATTAAAAAATGACAATGCTGTTTTATCTCTCTGACATTCTCAGTTTTTACAAATATATTTATTAAGTGCGCACTTCTTCCATTGTTCTCGTATAATAATTTCGGATTAGTAAGGTACGATAGTATGATTTTTTTTTTGTAAATTACTAGAAACTTAATAAAATTGTTAGTTTCGCATCAGTTAAAAGAATTATCAATAGTATAAAGTAGCGTATTATGATTTTTACCATGTTAATTCTTCTATAAAAAGTCATGCTCGATAGATTGATTATCA
This sequence comes from Orchesellides sinensis, assembly GCA_027744375.1. Taxonomy (NCBI): domain Eukaryota; kingdom Metazoa; phylum Arthropoda; class Collembola; order Entomobryomorpha; family Orchesellidae; genus Orchesellides; species Orchesellides sinensis. The sequence goes on from JAHZNG010000439.1 coordinate 14,359, forward strand.
ATTTAAGCTGTTTTATCGCGCTGTTGTTGGACATTTTTTGTTTTCTCTCCAGCCAAGTCTACATTTTCGTATATGGTTGTCATTACTCATTTCTATCTCTAAAACGTTAATGCACTAGAATATAGAAGAAGTTGTTCCTTTTTAGAGAATACAGACTTGATTATATATCTTTAGAGCATTAGTTTCAATATATACTTATAGTATTTATTATTGTTGTTTCAAATTGCATGATGATATTTAGTAAAAAAAAAACAACAACATAATGTATGGATGATGATGGCAAAGTCAGTTGTTTAAGATTAAACAGATCCGTTAATTTTGTAATGGAAAAAAACGATGCCATAGTTTGTTCAATATTTTCATTTATCAACTTCTTAATCTTAGTTTGTGATCAAATGCAGTAAGAATATGCCTTCTAATTTAAACGCATCTACTACCTACATCACGGGATAAATCAATCAATCAATTTCTATCATCCATCTTCACTGCACTCTTGCGTTATTTCGCAATAGGGTACGGTTACCATCTTCTAAAAACTTAATAAGAATAATGCTCCAGTTTGAAAAGGTACATATACAAAGCGATACATTTTGGATGTTACATCCTGTTATTAATTTCTGGCCTTTGTATCATATCGCTCACGGAAGTGTCAGCTACAGTTTTATGGTATTTTCAAATTCTCCCAATCTCCTGTCATGTTTTAAAAAAAGTACATTGAAAGTCTAGATTTTAAATATTTAAGTTGATGTCCTGTCATATAAAACCTGATAAAATCAAGACAAGGTGAGATTTTTTACATTTTAACAAGCATTGGGTGATTTTTGGATTTACGTTTGTTTGCTTATTATAAGGCACCAGTAGACTTACATATTATGTAAAACGCGTATGCCTTGCAGAATTGTCAATTTTTCTAAAATTCTTTTTCTCCAAAACTTCCATAGTTGTATACTCGAGGCATCAAATTTATATCATATACCCGTAAGTACGTAAAAACTTGGAGGAAGTGAGTAAATGAAGTTAAGAAATGGCTTAATTTTTTTCCAACCCCACAAAATTAGCTTATTCCGGTGAGTCAATGCAAGAGAGCGGGATAGCCATTTTTTCATTCTTGGTCATGCATCACATATTGCCATGTCGTTGATTAGGTGAAGCAGTCAGAAGAATGTTGCAATACTTGTGCTCAAATCAGAATGTTTTATTGTGTATCAAGGTAGCATAGTCATATACCTGTCAATAATGTGAAGGGATTAAATAAGCATTATAATACTCGTTCAAATACATGATATACAGTTTCATTTACAAAAGAAGAAAAATACACAATTGTGTTGTTTTTGTTTGCTTATTAGTTTCCTGCATCCCACAGTAGGCTCATTTTGTAACTTAAGGATATTATTCAAGAAGGTTGGACAAAATGATGAGTTGTATGAGCAAAGGAAAACGGAGAGAGATGAGATGAGTCTCATAAGAATGTTTTGAAAAGGTTACATAGTAAGTACAATCATATGTATATGTATTCATGTACAACGTACCTTTGCAATGCCTTCCTGTCGATCATTTTCATATCACCATCAACATTCGTCCATCAATATCTTTTTGTGATATATTCTATGCATCTATTTGCTTTAATGATGAAAAACGGAGAAAGAACCCGAAGAGTTTGAGTCATCCTGAGAAATAGCAAACATGGAGAAGTAACATTACTTTGATAAGAAACACGAAAGAAAGGAAAATAACATTATCAAAGCCATCCACATTACTTCATTGACATTGCATCCACCTCAAAATATGCTATTTTTTCATGTTGGTTTATTGTCGCATTCTGTATGAATATTCTTGCGATAATTTTCTTCCGTGCTCACTTCCTCATTGTCCTTTTAAAGTTTATATTGATCATAACATGTATTGTTTCGTAGTATGCATGAAATGAATGCGAAAATTTGAAAGATTTGAATATAGTTGATTAAATACATAAATATTTAAGCAAAGCTTTTTTTAAATGTGTAGGTAGAAAAAATCTTCATATTCACTTAATATGGAAATGGCGCTGATTTATATGCCGGTTTTGCATGCATTTGAAGTAACAAGGAACTACGTTGTTACATAATTGCGCTACTAGAATAATAAGTCATTATCTGTAATACGCTTATGCTGAAAACGCAAAAATACGTAAACACTTAAAGAGAGCTTTTGACAGTTAAAATCATTTTGCTATTGCTTAGTTGATTTTTTCACTTGTCAAATACGAATGTGCCTGAGGGAAACATGCATGTATTCATGATATTCAGATGTCCAGGCAGGCTCGCCTTTAAAACTACGCTACGATTTTAACAAGAACGCAAAACTTTTATTGGAAGGAAGAAACCCATGATTCGATTTGTTGTCATTTACTCTCAACTTCGCCCGTTGTACATTGTACACAAGCACATACACTTTGGTCAAAAACTCATCCTTTGTTCTGGTTATACATCATAACATGCCAATAATCAAAATATGATGGATTTATGGTACGACGACGCATGGAATTAGGGCAAATTAAAGGTAAGTAAAGAGTCCCCTATACTCGACGGAAGTTGGAGTGTAACATAATTTGCCAGTAAACTAGTTGCTACTGAATAATTCGACGGTGGGATGGTTTTTCATGCATAGCTAAGTTGAATACTCATGGCCTTTTAAATCTTTAAATGAAAAACAGAACCACCACAAAAATTTAAAACATGCTTTTTAAAATGAATATATCTTTATGAAAGAGTCTATGCAAAAAATGTAAGTAAATATGCATAGGATTTTATAAAAGGAGGAAACAACATATTTCTCCAGGAATACATGAAATTCTTTTATGTTATTTAGCATGACCTCTTTTTGTAACCGATACCGATGCGTACATACTTACGCATGAAGCTTTGTTTTATAACAAATCTGAAATGCTTAATCCAAGATCTCTAAAGCTGCATGAAAAAAGTTCTGAAGACATTCGAGGTAAAAAGCAAACATGTAAAAACCAAATTGAGAACAGAACAAGCAGTTTTCTGTAATTTGAGATGTTATACATACATACCATCAATTTTCTGTACAAAACGTGTAATCTGAAAAGCAATTTTTTAAATGAAAACATGAATGACAATCTTGCAAGATATGACTTATTTGCGCATGATAGTACCTCTTCATTATTATAATAATCATAATAATACAAACATAAACTTGTCATTACACAAACACAATGTTTAGTTCAGGGATGATGAAGACGCAAAGGATAAAATGTCATCATCAGCAACAGCCAGACAATCTTCCATTTCTCATTCGTGTATATCCTTTTAAACTGATGTTTAAGATATGAAAGCGGCATATTATATCAATCTTAGCCTCTATACCACCGGTGGCTTTACGCAGTATCAAAATGATTTACCACGTCAAGCAAAATGATAACGTCTTGCTTCTGTGGTACCTGCACCAGGTACACGCTACCAGGCCTGGGCACGCATCTATCTTCATTAAGCAATATTGGGCGCGATAATATTGCACACAGTAGTGCTCAAGAAGCAACACCAGCCACACAACAACAACTTCTAAAAAACGACATATAACTCTATGCATATCTGTATATCACACAGGTACGACGAGGATAATCTAAAGCAGCAAAAAAAATTTGATATAATTTTTTGCAGTGTTTTAGTTTTGTATTGTAGTAGCAAACTATGTAATATCAGATGGATATTCATAGTAGAAGCGTTTTTTATATGAATATAGGAGAGAAATGACATGTTTTGTTGTTTTCCTTTTGCTCTCATCACCATCCATCCAACCACACCACATTGACTGACCCAAAAGCTGTTTGGGATGAAATGACGATGATGATGTGATGATGATGGAATGGAGTGCCGGCTCCGTGTCTTTAGATTTAGACTCAGCATCAACGTGATTTTTTGTGTGATTTTTTTGTTTGTAATATACATACTTGCGTATTTCAAAGAAGCATGCTTTGTTATTACTAATAAAACAGGTAGGTTTTGCTATGTGTATAAGAATTTATCAAGCTTCGTAAATCCCATGTATATGCATACCAATACCCTAGAGTGATCTACTATTTGATGTTCTCCAGACTCAGGATGATTTGAAAATTCATACCAAGCTGACATCACTA
>JAHZNG010000440.1:0-16892 GCA_027744375.1 Orchesellides sinensis
TAGTACAGAGTGTATGTGTACAGGTATGTATGTATTTAGCCGAAGGAAACAAGTCACAAAACGAAATATAATCACCAAGCACTAAAATTCACTGATCAGTTTCGTAAAGGCTCAAGGCAGCCCATGGGACAGCCCAGTTTCGTTTATGACAGCCCATGGCTCATGGGAAAGGGTCAACTGAAAATTTTTGCATGCTGTCTGGGATATTTTCAATGCTGTTTTAATGCAAATTCAATTGAAAAGGTGGCAAAAATGTTCCCACACTTATTCATTCATGTATGCGTAGGTACAATGTTAAAAATTTTATGACTAAACTGGCACCATAAAACCCTTCACTTCATGCTTGATGTTTTTACGTGTCTAATTGCTATTTTTCTCATAATTTTTAAATAATCATAGTTGGAATTGTACAAGTGAAAGGCTGTCAGAGTATGTAAATATCAGTATTGATAATTTGAAGGTCAAGATTTGTAATGTGTTGTGCCGTTGTGCGTTTACTGAACGAACAACTTAAATCCACCTTCTAGTATAAATCCTTTCTTATTTGCTCCGACCCATAATACCAGTCTTAAAAATTGTATGCTTTTTGCCCATTAATGATGTATCCAGAAATACACAGAATAAAGCCGACAAGCATGCAGAGGTCAAAACGGGGCAAGCCTTCTGGTTCAAAATCAGAAAAACCAGTCTTCCTAAATATTTTGCAAGATATTTTTTTACGTTGGATTAGGATGCAACTCAGCAAACAAACAAAAACAGCCACAGCCACCTGAGGAAGCATACACAAGGAATCTGTAATGTATCCATTAATAATTTGTAGATAACAATGCTTTTATGGCTGGGGGCTTCAAATGAACAATATGAAAAATGAGAAGAACTAGGAAGATTTTTTCACTTGTGTACCTAATCAGACGTTACATTATGACGTAATGTTATTATTACTGTTATTATCACGGACTCTCTTAGTAATGTTGGCAAGCAAAGTAATTGCGTGTAGGTAAGCTAATATGACAATATGGCAAAAACTTTCGTACAAAAGACATGGGCTCAAAGTGCCATTAGCAATCTCTACAACTTACTATATTTTATCAGAGGAAAACAAAAAACGGAGAATCTTCTTCTGCCGTTTCGTAGGTATATTAATATACATACATTATGTACACACAGGGCAACCAAAGTATATCACAATGACCACAGCATAATATGCCATTGAAGATGAGGAAAAAAGTGCTAATGTCGTTGATAGCAAAAAGTTCTTATAACTTCGTAGCCTCGTTCGTGTGACTGTGATTACCTGCACCTGTTAGATAATTTATGATCAACCTTTGCTTGCTTGCTTTTTCTTTTGCATCTGTAGCTCAAATGAAAAAGTAACGCTGTTTCCCATCTTTTTTCTCCCTTGCCTTTGTGTTATCATCAAAAGATTACACATACATCTGAGAAAAAGTGCCATCAAGGCATATGGCACGACGGTCAGCAGGCTATCATATATAATCTTCATTTTTATGTCCACAGGCCATATGCATGGTTGCGAAGAAAAATTACGCATCATTTCATATCATGAGATATGATTACATGAGAGATTTTCGGCCAGCTTAATGCAAGGATGTTGTATTGCAATGCGTTTTAATAATAAGTAACAGTAAATCTTTATATTAACTTGTAATACAAGTCGTTGTGAAATAACGTGACAGAGAAATCCAGTGGTTAGCATCCAAAAGAATAATAGAATATACGTACATGGTTTACTAACTCATCTCCGTTTTATATAATGATACTGATATTAATGCACACCTTATTGAGAGAGAACGGATGATGACGGCAAGCGATTGTGCGTGTTTTAACCTTGCTGACCATCTTATCAACTTGTATTTCATTCTTTTGTATGATGCAATTGCGCCAAGCACAACAAACGGAACTCCCATCTTAATCTTAACTAATATATAACGCATCATACAAACCTCATCATCCCAAGCAGCGTACACAAGATTTTAAAGACCCATATTTCACTTTTAATCATCTTACAGGTGTATTAAGCTCCCAACAACTATACTGATGAATATTAGCATGGGACTGCTTACTCTTATCAATTTCTTTCTCCTCTTTCCTTGTCAACAAAACAAAATTACTTGTACAGTATGTGTGCACGCATGAAACCCACCAAAGTATCACAGAAGCTGCACTACTACTTCCGCAACAATAAAGTTTGAATCCATGCTTCCTGAAAATCATGAGAGTGGTCATGTCGACTACGGTACAAAGGTCAAAGAGTCAACTATGTCTTCACATTTAATTAAAACCTAGGCTGGATCATTTACATGGAAATTTAATATACCTACCCTCAGAAACCACACGGCATTTCATAGTAAATGAGAAATACTGGCTCTTGCTATCATACATAAATTCTACAACGGAAACTATGGAATGTGGAATTATATCCATATCTTATGCATTGATAAAAAGAAATCTTTTAAACAAAAAATTGATGTGCAAAGCAAACCGATACGCAAACAAATTCAGACGTATCAAAGAAAGAATAATTATTCTAAGCAGCGCATTGAATTGATTATCATTTATCGTGAGGGATAAAAGCTATCTGTTTTCATATTAAAAGTCAAACAATCTAGCAGGAGAGCTGTCAGGGATCACGAAATTCCTCATCTTGTGTACTTAGTAACATGAACTGTGTGGCGAAGACTTCATCGTTTTGCTATTCCCCAGAAATCAAAGCGTGTTAATCTAACCAACACAACAATACAAAATCATCTTTCTGTAACCACAATCAATCGTCTATCGTATTATTTTTACTGATTATTGTGGCAGGGTTATAATACAATCCAATCATACTGATGATATGATGATCGGAATGTAATAGTACATAGGTATCCCACACAAAACTACTCGTTCTTGCCGTAGTGTATATTATCCCATCACAAAAAACAATCCAATCATACTGATGATATGATGATCGGAATGTAATAGTACATAGGTATCCCACACAAAACTACTCGTTCTTGCCGTAGTGTATATTATCCCATCACAAGATTTTTGCGTAATCAGGACGGAAATTATAAGCCAGAGGCGATGATGATGAGAGGTAATAATGAGAAAAAATTGAATTCTAGAATTCAAGACTGTGGTTCTTATATCACGAAGATATTTAAAATTTAAAACTAGATAGCCGCATTACAACGCAACGGCCTGCAATGCAATTCTATATTGTAAAGCTAATGCAAGGCCTGCATGTGTAGATTTGGCTTTGGCTTCCTCCCTCTCTTGCTGCACGCTTCTTCGTCATTTTTATAAACGTGACATTACTTCAGTTTTATAAGATTACATTTCATTGTCTAAAAACATCAACTGTTGTCTATAAAAGACATGAAGAAAGAAACAACTTCGAGTATCTGCTGGATAAAGCTTCCTCTGGCTCTAAGCTACTCACGATCAGCAACTACTTCTGAATGAATATTTGAGGAAGCAACCAGGAAAAAAGCCTAATTTCCTTTTTCATTTCAACTCATTAAATTTTATGTCCATGAACTTGAATTATTCCCCTGAGATCATGTTGTTTTTCTCTCCACGAACACTAACTGCTGCAATAGACTCAATTCAGCGTCTGGGTGGAATGGAGTTTTCCTTGTTTGAAGTATATTGTTCCATTTTCCTTGCTGAATGTTGAATTACGAACGTGGATAATCGTAAAATAGTACTTTATTGCACCATAGAACCAGTAAATCGGAATGTATTTTGCACCTTAAAATTTAAACACTTTGCTAGACAGTTTTTGAAAATTTCTTTTCCTAAACTTTCCTAATTAATAAGCACTTTTAAATGCTGGTTAGATAAAGCAAACCCAAATTATTCCAAGCAAAGTATATTCAAACATTATCTTTACTTTTCTTTAACATCTTCATTAAAAAGTAAATACTACAACGAAGGAATTAGCATCGCTTTTCAATAGTTTATGTGTTTAAAAACCAATGAGTTTAACTAATTCGTACACTATGCGTACATTTCCCTAACAAAATATGTAAAACAAGAATGAAGTCGCTTCAATGGAAAGAATTGTTTAAAGGCATCCGTCTAATTAAGTCCAGTCAACACTTGCTCAGAGCCTAATTACCTTGCATGTTGAAAGCTGAAAACGCATTATTCACTGCGGCTCTGCCTTCGTTGAGCCGGGCTCAATGTTCGGCTATATCTGTAGTCTGTAACCCTCCAGGTTCTAATATCATTCTTACCGTAAATATTCATTTTTTATCCAAGAAAAACCATCAGTATTGCCATGTATTATTTACTGTTCCTTCATGTATGAATGCAGAGACACCAAGGAGGAAAGAAACTATTTATTTACTATGCTCAGCTCCAATATAATATGCGTGTCTTGTCTGGAACAGATCGTCTTCATCTTGTGGAATTTGAAGGAGCGGAGGATCTTTCTGAGCTGCTGAAGCTGGATAAAAAAGGAACAAAGTGGCAGACAGGAAAATGCTTCCGGCAATTTCACAGCCTGAGAGCATTGCACTACTTGAAAATACATTATGCTATTCTTTACATTTAAGAACACACTCTAAACACTGCATAATGCATTAACACACGCATACACATAATATTCGATGAGCAAGTTGCAGTTGCAACTCAACTGAAAAGTCAAATATCCTATATTTTGTAGAACGAAAGTTACACTAATAAACATGCCGTAATACTTAAAAATCAGATTGATGCATGAAAGTTTAATGTTTTACATTTGTTCGCTTCTAAAAAGCTCAATCAAGTATAGCCCATCAACCAAAAATTCAAAACGTATTGCACACATGCACATTCGCCAAGTATGTTTAATTTCACAACGGAGATCAAAGTTCAGAGTCAATACTCTTTTTATATGTATCTGCTCTGCGCAAATTGCAGTCTTAAAAATCTTCATATTTCCTACTATCTACACACTCACGACTAAATTTAGAAGGTTATAAAAATTTTATGAACATTTTAATGATGTACTTATGAAACCTGTAATGTCTCTAGAGAGATTGGAAGTACTTTGCCTGATATGGAGAAAATGTGGTATTCCTAAGAGGAAGAAAGTTGTAAAACACAAGCAAACATATTATTATTACCATCCATCCATGTGCTGCTACCATACCACAATCATGTTTAAAGCTGACACAGATGGACTAGAAAAGGCAGGACAAGCAACAAGGAGACCATTCCGTAAAATTTAGAAGTAGTAAGAGGGTTTTGCTCGTAAACAATGCAGGAAAAATATGACATCTTAGAGATTTTAGGGACTTTTCTTAAATACACCGATCCTCAGCGAGAGGATAAAAGATTTTTCTGTGAGGCTAAACGAAAGCCTTTATGTACTCCTTTTCCTCAATAAAGCCCAACATTCACGAGGTTTTATGACTGTCACAGCCCTGCGTACCATAATAACAAAACTGAAAAGCAGATTACATATGTTTTGCAATTCCACCTTGTTTTATTATATGCAGTCTCATTCTTCCAACTCAAAAAATCAGTTTACTCTTGTTTATACGATGGTAAGCGTATTGCTAAATGAGGTATTATTGAATATGCAATGGAAAATAGTTTTGCGAGCAGCTTTTCAATTAAAGTTGAGACCTCCCATTTCCATTCTTTGACTGATTCTCCTGAATAGAGTTTTAGTAGTTCCTTAGCAGAGAACCACTATATAGTCGACCATGAATGGAGAATGTTTTTGCATTATTAATGAAACAAGATTTTTCTGGCTGTTCAGTTTAGCTAGACAGTCCTTTATCCTAGACTGATCCGATTTTTCCAAAATATGAACGCATGTAAACGCATACCTCGTGGTTAGGGAGCGTGACGGCGAATATCTTTGGAACAACAACCCAAGTTAAAAAACTTTTCCTAGGTTCTGTGTAGGTCCATATGGTACTTAGCCCTTGGTGCATTCTTACTATTTCTTGTGTTCTCTAGAATCGGCAAGAGGACCAGAGATGTATCAGCTTACCAAGCTGGAGGAATGTATTATTTTTCTTCGTCAACTTTATTTTATGCTCAAACTCAGATACGCACAAACAGCATTACATAACGAAGTTTTTTTTTTGTTTCTTTACATTGTATATAAACTACAGAAAAGTAAGAATTCTATTTAGACATTTAAGAATGCATCTACGCTTAAATAAAGTGCCATATCACTACCACCAACCACCACCGTCACATCTTGATTTCACATCGCTTTTCTCCCTTAATTCAAAGCAATCTCATGGTCCTGAATTCTGCATGTCAAAAAGTAGCTCAAGTGGGACCTAAATTGGTCCAACTTGTTTCTTACAGACTTGACTGGCTGGGAAAAGAAACGAGAGCGTATAAGAATGTGATACTGAATGAGAAACATTCATCATCATAAGCCAGAGTTGATTGTAACGTTCCCTCTTTGGCTGATGATGCATGTTTTGTTGCAGGATTACAATAGACAGAAATTCATTTTGCCGTCTCCTGGTCTCTACGATTCACCAATCTCATATTATATGATGATGAGTTAACTGTTTGGTGAGTTGTAATACGGAAGAGTCATCATTTCAAGCCAGTCTGTATTATTTTCGGCAGATAAAACACAAAGCAGTTTACTAGACTTTACACAGTAGAAAATAAAATCCTAAGTAGTCATCATCATCAATCGTCATTTTCTCACCGTCATCGTGCAATGCAGCTCTTCATTGTCTAGTCTGACACAACTGAGAACTTGTTCGCATACTTTTGTCGTTTTTTATTGTTGACCAAAGTGCATTGAATGCATAATTGCAATGCAATCGATACTGCTTATTACATATCTTTAGATTTAAAAGAATTGCGGCTGTGTAGAATATTATACATCAAACAGACGCAACTTTACAACGATAAAGACAAATCAACGTTTTAAATCCATTCAAGCCTTCAACTAAGCATACAACAACCTTTATGTAAATAATTCACATACCTGCTTCTAATTTCCAAAATTAAAGCCATTCGATTGGGTTCGTCTGGGTTATTGGTAGACATAGCCAACAAGAGATACTCAGTCTATATCCATATTGTTTACAAAGATTTTAGGCTTCATAACTGGACACCCTACAGATACTATATAGGCTCCCTTTATAGTGCACCGTTCATAGTGAGTATCAATATAAAAAGTCCCCTTTTGTTTCCCTTTTAAGCTAAGATTACATTCTTCTTCTCCTTCTTCTTAAATCAAAGTCAAGGAACCATCACAAGAAACCAGTTGCGAGTTGCAAGATGGAGTGGAAGTAAATAATACACAGGGAATGAAATGTTTGAAGTAATCCTGTCACATTCAAACAATGTGACGTGTTACATTGTGAGCTAGACGCGATCAGAATAATGAAAGTATTTTTATGTATATTTCGGTCATAACGTGTACAAAGATACATTTGCCTGTACTGAACTGGCTACTGTAATGGAATGGACTTCTGAATGTAAGCAACCATTTACTATATCCATTCATACTGATGACACTGTATGGAAATAAGCTAAACACTGTAAGCATTTATTCCCAACATTGTTCTTTTGTTTTTTTGCTTGAGAGCTGAGCATAGTAAATAAATAGTTTCTTTCCTCCTTGGTGTCTCTGCATTCATACATGAAGGAACAGTAAATAATACATAGGGAATGAAATGTTTGAAGTAATCCTGTCACATTCAAACAATGTGACGTGTTACATTGTGAGCTAGACGCGATCAGAATAATGAAAGTATTTTTACGTATATTTCAGTCATACGTGTACAATAACACACATTTGCCTGTACCTTTACTACTAGGCTACTGTAATGGAATGGTCTTCTGAATGTAAGCAGCCATTTACTATATCCATTCATACTGATGACACTGTATGGAAATAAGCTAAACACTGTAAGTATATATTCCCAACATTGTTCTTTTTTTTGCTTGTTTAAGTAATAACATCTTTCTAATCTTAAAAGGATTTAATTTCGTTGTGTCTTCAAAGCCAACTAATTTCATAGGGATTAATACTAACCCTAGAACAGAAACATATCTTATCAAGGTTTACCTAAAGTTCCCACCAATATTATCACAGTTAAGAATTCCTAATTAACCTTGAACTTTATTAGCTTTTAAGTCATGTTTATTTCCAAACTTTTCATTAAAAGAAACTCGGGGGATTTACAAAGGCTTTAGTTTATGCAAGTAAATTATAGTTACATACCCATGTATATATTTTTATTTTAAAAAATCACAAAATTAACAGGAGATCAAGGTAATGACAGCGTCTTTAATGTTCTTACCCAAATAAAAAACTTCTAAGTTTTGGTTTTTATTGATGAAAGCCGTTGCACAAATTTTATCGCTCTCTAAAGTAACTCCATCATTAGTGTCCATATGTATCCACACCTTGCTATGTAAACTGGCAACCGCAAACAACAAAAAGTAAAGTATTTCGAAAGCAGTAGGTGGGTGGTGTTTAAAGTTAGTATAAGGGCACTGTATTTAGCTCCTAAGTTAAAATCTAAATTAATTTGTACGGGCTACAGCGAACCCATTTGTACCAATGAATTCATATGCAACGTTAAAAAAGGTAGAGCTAGAATTGGTTTCTTGTTTGTTGGCCTTCAGACTCATTTTAAAGTTTGTTTATTGTAAAGAAGAAATCAAATTAGATGTCGTGCTCCAAAAGAGGATGAGCTTTTATTAATAAATAAATGCAATCTTCATTACCTCTTTCTTCAACTAAAAACAATTGTACGTTTCTTATTTCTTCGACTTAAGCAAATCAAACAACAACCAAACTAATTTTAAGTCCGGAAGGTTCAGTTTTCTGGGTGATTTCTGAATCGACGATGAAGTGCTTTTTGCTAAGATATGTCCTGTGATTTTGCAATGTACAATGATACCGTGTGAAGCATACCAACATGATTGCACGGCACGGGTGATATTTCGGCTTCCATAATTTTGAGTCTCTACCGACTTTTGACAAGCCAAACTATAAAACCAAAACCAAGCCAAAAGATACAAAAGTAACATTCTATTCCCTCATAATTCTCAATGTACATGCAATTCAGCCATTCATGTTTACGTCCACATCTCGATTACCCAATTTTCCTCCATACAAAACACCTTCTTCTCCAGTTTTACATGTCTGATCTGCCTAAATTATTAATAGCTTAGAGCAAACTTTTTATGCCGAGCAGAAAGGTACATACGCATGCAAGTGTTGTAGTGTTGTGAAAAGACATGGAAATAAAGTCTCCAAAATTTGACAAGCAGTGAAAAAATGTTTTTTTGTGGAAAATCCGGTATAACCTTACACACGTTCTCTAGATCCTTCCTGTGTGCTGAGCTTACGCAAGGCCATGGGGAGATAAGGATAAATTCTGAGTTAGAAAAAAGGGTTGCCTTCCTCCCTCACTCTCTATATTTTTTAGATACGTTTTATTTTAGCTAACAGTAACTTGTGTACTTGCATACAGTCTGTACTTTATTGTTCATGCTACTAAATAAAAATGTAAAGTTTTAAATTAAATATTCATTCTCATAATCATAACGCAACGGCAGGAGAGGAAGCCCGGAAAGATTATATTGTTCCTGTAGTTTAGTGTGCTTCTTCTCGATGTGTACTGTGGACTCATGCTCAGACTATGTAGTTCAACAACTGTTACGCATTCAGAATTTTATTATGTTTTGCTTTGGTTTTAAACAGCTCATGTTACAAAGTATACAATCTGGTATTGCATTTTGTTACAGCTTTATTGTGACTTTCCACACTCATCAGATCAGATTCATGAAGGAGCAACAGTCATTTTGAGATTGCTTCCCTTTTTAGATATTTTTTATTGCTTACGAACTTCTTACCTCCCTTGGAGTTTACAAATAAAAAGTAGTCATCTCAGAATATGAAGAAAGCAGGAGCAACGGGGAGGGACAATCTTGCATATTAATTTGGAAATGATTATGTCGCAAATTTAAGCTTCTTTTTTGAGTTTTGAGCCTGGTGCTATACTATCCCTATTTCATGTTTTGAAAGGTTAGTTCGTACCGAGTACTTAATTAAATTAACATCATGGACAGGATAGGGAGTCTGTTTTTTATGCAAATAGCGTACTTTTGTCTTCCAAGATTTAACAAATTCCAAAACTCGGCCCCTTCTCTCTTTTTTAATCCACTAGAGACTTCATTCGTTTGTTCCGGATAGAAATTAAAACTGCCTTTGTTTTGGTCACTCCTTTTTTAATTTTACTTAGTTTTTGACAAAAATATATAGCAGAAACTTCCATTATTATACACAGGATACCACAGACGACAGACAGGAAGGGCCTTTCGTACGTAGCACGTTGTTCTTGCACTTCCTGATCTTTTGATCTTACAAAGAACTCCGTTATGGGAAGGGCTCTGTACTTAAATTCACCAGGTCCATAAAGGTGCTCACCTGTGAAGTAGGGAAATTTGCTTTTGCAACTAGGTACAACTATTTTAAACGAGAGTAAGTACATAGGTAAGTATCATTTTCCTGTCGAGCTTTATACACAAGGGAGTAAAAATTTACAACCCATTTGTAAGGAAAACGACGAGGATAGATAGCACATATCCAATTTTACATACTATGTAAATGTACTATGTATAGCAATAAGTGATAACGGCAAATAGCAATTTAATGTAAATTGCATGGAATCTTTGGGGACACGTTGCCGGAATACTATACATATAAATAACATGTCTACATCCATACCGAAGGATGCTGGAAGATAACAAATGCAAGTACATATATGCAACTGTTCACTGTTCTCGTAATAAAAACTGTATTAACTTCCAATTTCAGGGAAATTTTGCATTCCTATTTTCATATAAATGGGTTTAAAAAAAGCAAATACCTATAGCCACATTTGACAATGGGGTAGCAGTTTTGTATCATTGTCACAGTATTTTGGTATAATGCTGTTTGTTATGCCATTGGGATGTAATTATACGCTGCCACTTTATATCCCTCCTTTTATTGCAAATTACTTTGGTGTTAGTGCTCTAAATGGATGTAATAAAAGGTATTTTTTAAGTTTAGGTACAATCTCAGAGGAAAACAAAAACTGGTATTGGGTTTTTAGAAAATTAAAGTGTACAGTATTACGTATTACATATGTACTGGGGAACAGAGAGCACTTTAGTGTCATCCTGTTGGTTGCAAGTTGGATAATAATGGTAATTAGCATGCAAGATACAAAAAGTTCGGAAGAAATTTTGCATTTTAATTACAAACGATACCTCTTTCATTCTAAACGCACATTCAATGGAAACTTACTTTCACTGGCGTAAATTTTCTCTTGGAATGAGTTTTTAATCCGTAATAAAGTTCATCGGACTGTGAAAGGTGAATAAGGTATGAGATAAGCAATAAAGCTAGCTAAAATACCTATCTTGTTTCTGAAAGGGAAAGAAAGCTTCATAAAAAACAAGGTCTTCAATATACCTCTGAAGTACCCTTGTCTATACCGATCAGTATATAATTCTCCATTGGATTTCTCCTCTTTGCCTTTTCTCTCATCCTTCTTTTATCGTCGATTGCACTCTGATCTGAAGTCAGAAGCTATTGTTTAACTCAAGATGCTAAAGCAAAATAAAGTCGACTTTCTTCTTCTAATTTTTCGTCTTATAAAATGCCTCTCATACTTCCTGGCAATTTCCTGTCATACATCATGTTCGCAATATGATATCACAGTGAAAGAAAGAGTTCACAGGAGAGTAAAAACTAGAGATAGAGAACGTCTTCCGTTTTCTAGTCCAATCCGTCCATACTTCTACTCTCCAATTTATCATCAGAAGAGCACATGGAAAGAAAAGCCTACTGATAACTAGTACTGAACTGAAGTCGTTAGGATTCTCTCGCTCTTTTTTATACTCACTCAGCCTTTAAATCAGATCAAAACAAGAAAACCACGTCTTTTGAACAATAACAGAATAGACAGGAAATTGAATGCGTTGGATACTGTAAGAAAGGATACGGTGTAACACATATACGATCGCCGGTATGTTTTCAATAGATCAAAAGGGAAAAACCCAATGCAACGTATATGCTTTATCTTTTCATCATCCCGAATGAACCATCTCATATCTTGCCTGGTGAAAAACAGAAAACGGATCGGTCTCGATTGGCTATAGGTTGCTCGTGGTGGTGCTGAACCCTGAATCGTTTGGTAAAAGCGGTGATGATGATGCTCAAGTAACGAAAAAGGCATTTATTTCTCATCAACTAGCAATAATGGTAGATCCATCATAGTCATCATCATCATACTTCGTTTCAGTTTAACTTATTTTAACTCAAAATTGAATTCAAAGTTTCACGCTCTGATTCCGCCGGGTATTGGAGAAAATAGATGGTGAAGTCTTGGCTGGCTGCGTATAGTATTCACAGCTAACACGAATAGCATCTCATCAACAGCAAAAACTACAACATGATTTTCTGCAAAATGTAGAGAGCTGGATGTTCTAAACTCTTCAACGTAGCATTTGACATTTTAAAGACAAAAGGATCCTTTTATTGATTGCATGTCTCTCGGTTTGTCTTCTATACCATACTTGGCTACTTTTGCGTACTCTTGTTCCAAGTAGAAACTTATGTATTATTGTGAGAAACAATGCGGGCTCTCGTAAAACCCTTTTTTTGAAATATATATCCAGTGTTTACCGAAATCTAATGTACTAGTATACTATGTATTTTTTTAAACTCTCTTTCTGCATGAGAGAAGTCCGGAAAGCAAATACCTTTCCGTTCCACTCAATCTTCTTTCAAGTATGTATCTGGAGATAAGCTATACCACTGGAATGAATCTGAGGGTTGCGTGAGTTGCTTCGTCTTTCAAAAGGTGATTTTTCGATTACTGTTCTGAAATCAAGTCTGTCAACAGAGATCGTGAAGCTGCACACTAACTAAACAAGGTGTTAATTTACAACCAATACAGAAATGAATGTGCATACCTTGTGTGAACATGTAACCTCCATGTATGGAATGCAGTGCAAGAATTTTAAGTAATCACAACAGAAGCAGACGAAACCGCATTTGTAACCACACTGAAAATGGAAAATAAATGTGTGGAATAATGTTTTTATGTTTATGTTCATCTTATCGACTTTCATTAAGGCACGCTTGAAGAGGGCAAGTTGCAAGTTGTGTAAGTTAGACCAGAAAATGAGAAATCACCACAGAACGAAAGTACTTAACCCATTATTGCTTCGATACATATAATGATCCTTTGGCGCAATGCACATTTATGGGAAAGTAACTCAATCATCAACTGCAAAACTTTACTTACGTCCTTTATAGTACTTCATGATGCTCTTCAAACTTTTGATTGAAACAATTTTCACTTCATTCGAATGAGTTCATGCTTATGCACGTTGCGTATGTAGGCTCTTATATCTGAAGTTAAGTATTTGCTTTAGTAAGGAAAACAATAAACTGAAATAAAAGGTTTGTTCGGTACAGAAGAAAAAATCTGGATTAACTATTCGTACTGGTGGTAACTGTAACCCTTTAATCCAGATAATACAAGAAACAAAGACTCACTGTCTTTTCCAGGGAGAAAATATTGCGTAAAGAAATATTTTCACTGCCATCCAATATTATTGCACCCATGTAGTTTTATGTGGGTTACATGACACATGAATGCCGTTTGTTCCATATTAACATCTTCTCTTCATGCCTTTCACTCACGACAATACACAACATTACATAGTAACTCTCTTTTCTCTATATATTCTATCCTCCTTTCTCCACTCCACTTCAAAGGAAGAAAATGATGATAGAGCATGGACTATAAGAGCTGAGGGGAAATGATGAGGGAAGAAAGCAATAGAAATTTGAATTGGACGGACTAGAAAGACATGAATGGCAGTTTTCCCTTTTGGGTTCTCTCAGACCGTTAAAAAGGAAGAGTCAGCTTATGAAACGAAGTAAAGAGAAAGGGGGGACAAAGGGAATCATTTGAAAATACATAATACTACTATGAACGCATATTATACGATAATGATAAACCATTCATTCATGAAGATGAAAAGTCGGTATCATAATCACGCTGTTCAAGTTGAGAAATGAAAAGGATGAAATTTTCTCGGAGACTTTTGTTGGACTTTGTCTTCGTATTGCATTGTAAATTCCATATATTCCCATCATATAACCTTCTATCATCAAACATTATACGTAATTTTATGCTGTTATAGTATGTCCTAAATACATAATTTTTTTTATTCAACTTCATATTTCATTTCCAACGCTCCTATTTGAATAAAGGTATAACTCCAAATAATACCATTTCTTTGCTGGAAGCTGGAATACCTTTGCGAAAGAAATGTATATGACTTGTATTCTAAGCATACATATTATTAGAGGTACGTATATAAAACTGGGAGAATAAATCAAAGTGAAATTCATGCCTCATGACCACAGCTTTCACTATATATGTCCAGACCAGACATACCTATACGTCCTAAAATATACCTGTAAGGTAGCATACTTATATTACGTAATGACATATAACCTTACGTTAAATGATCCCTACCACCTGTCCCTCATCATAATTACGTAAATTACACCTTTAACGAACATTAACCATTTGTATTAAAGGACACTTCGGTTTACGCATATAAATAGCGTAATATAAGTATGATCCCTAACTAAGTGTTATTCGTAATCTTGTTCAGAGTTCAGAAAGAGATAATGAGGGGTACTGTGATACAAGTAGCTATACAATAGCAGTCAATAACCAAATTAGTATTCTGCATCTAAAGAATCTGAATATTTTATTATTCAGTTCGAATACACAGTCTGAACAGAATTGTACAAACCTTCGGCATTCAGCATTGGAGATAAACGGAGGAAACCAAAACCAGGTAAGTTTCGTAATAATTAATAGTATTTTGGAAAGTAAAGCAAAGGGTAATTTAGTTAGTGTGATTTTTGGGTCTTATTGGATTTGTAGATTAGTCATTTGTTTGTGTTCTCAGAAGGAAAGACATTTGAAGTTTGAAGGTTTTTTGGTATTTTGTTTAGATTGTAAAGGTGGTTGTGGCTGATTGAATACTGATTGCTATTTAATTTTTTTGTTTTATTTAGGAAAGAACCAGTGAAGTAGTTGTGTGGGAAGTGACAATCAACAATCAACAATGGAGTTGAACAAGGTGATTGCTGCCACAACCAAAGTGAAGGGAGGAGGGGTGATTAAAAGTGTACAGTTTTTCACGTTGGATGAGTTAGCGAAGACAGCTCAATATGATAGTAGGAGGCTGGAGGATATTTGTCCATTGAATGATTTCCAACGGGCGTTGGAGAAATTGAATATGACGGTGACAATCTACGACAGATTTCCAGTGACACGTTCTGATAAGGATTTGCCAGCACCTGATGAAGCAAAGAGGAAATATGGACAGCATTTTGTTCCAGTGAAGTATTTGGCACCGTTGGGTAAAGGAGATTCGTCGGTGTTCTTTGTAAGTGAATATTTTGAAGTGGAGACTGGTGAAGTAATTTATGAAAATTATGAGGATTGTAATTGAAGTGTTATTGTTTGTTTTGAATTCGTTTCAGTTTTGCTTAGGGGGGTATGACAAACGGCTTTTAGACTATGGAACGAAGATTTATGAGCATTGCAGTGTGCTGGAGAAAGTTCCAGGATTTAAGGTGGAAGGACTACATCAGGTGCCTATTGGCGGGCTTTTTGGCTTGAAATCTAAGGTGGACAAGTCTTATGCTAGGTATTTAACATTAAGATTATAACAATATGGTCTATGGCAGTAACAGCAACTGATTAGCAAGTTTTCAAACGAATAATTTTTCAATATTTAGAATTAGAGTCACTGAGATTAATACTCAGACGGAGGTTATCCAATATTGGGCTGTTGATGATGCTTTCTTCGGGAGTTGTCATTATCAAGACCTGCTGGTTTTGAACAATTTTTGTGTGAAGTTGCCAATGCTAGCTGTCCCTGGTATTTACGAAACTGGTTCGTTCGGACATATGTCTCATTGTAACCGAAAATCAGAAACTCCCCAATATCAAATGGCCCTAAATAATAATGTTAATTTTAACATTTCAGAGCCCATCCCACGAACAGCGGAATAAGTTCGAAGATGGAAAAGGGTATCGCAAAGCTTTTGTTACTCAGCCTTTATTATGCAACGATTTTGCACCTAGGAAAATCAAGTTGTTATAAGTAAGAGCAATTTAACTCATGCACTCTGGTAATAATTAGTGTTAGATTAAATAAATATAGACACAGCATTTAAGTTGTAAAAGTTAATGATATCTTCAGTTGTTTACGTTGGAAAACATGGTATTTCAGTTATAGTTCGGTTTATATTTTAAGTTACATACTTAAATTGCAAGACAATTTGTATACATAGTTTGACCGATCTACATAGTTTGTGTAGTTAAGAGTAATAATTATGAATTATCTTTGTACTTTATTACTGTAAATAAATCGGTCGGTCAACTGTACATTCGAAATCAACCAAAAACGACGTATTACTTTTTCAAGCAAATGCATTCAAACTATTCAAAGTGCAAAGTAAGTTGGAGAAGCTAGGGTAGGAAAACATGCGTCATGCAGCTCAAAGCTAATTATTTTTGAAGAAAGCTTTTGTTAGAAAAACACGTGCTGCGCGTAGCAAGAAAGTCCATTATAATTGTAACACTTACCGCTTGATGGACGTCCGATAGACCCATAATAATTAGAACGTAGGAAAACAGCAGGATTATTCCTTGGCTTCAATGGAGGCGGCTTATGAGGTAGAAGGGATGGGCTCTGAAATGTTAAAATTAACATTATTATTTAGGGCCATTTGATATTGGGGAGTTTCTGATTTTCGGTTACAATGAGACATATGTCCGAACGAACCAGTTTCGTAAATACCA
>JAHZNG010000441.1:0-26881 GCA_027744375.1 Orchesellides sinensis
AATAAGGATGCCATAAAATATAGAGAGCATGATGATATAAAAATCTATATTGTTGTAATGCAAAAGAATATACGTCAGCACAAAAAATGTTTTTTTTAAGCATACAAAGATGTTTTCATGGTTTGGTGCTACGCTGACCACGAATGGATTCTTTATAGCCATAATACCCTCCGATAATACAAGACTACATAATAAGATAAATGAGAATCGCTTGTAGGTAGTGTGCAACTAAGTTATTATTGCTGTCCGTTTTTCTTGTATAAGCGTTTTTGATAAACGGGCGACATGTGCCCGGCAAAGGATTTAAAGCTTGCTCTTTGTCAGTTACTAATTGGAGCAGAACTTAGCCGTACTGCCGGATAAGAATCGGTTTAGGAAAAATTAAACTTTAAAGGTAACTATATAGCCTTTCAGCTTTGTAACCAAACTCGTCAGTCATAAACTTTTCATACGAGTTTTATGTGTGTCTTTGTATTAAACCTGAAGAACAATCATCTAGAGTGCTAATAAATCTGATCTTGGTTATAAATTGCACACCCACATAATAAGTGTAGTACAATATGGTCAACATCATCAAGATTACCTGTTAGGTATTTGTAGACATGGAACGCGTTTTACTTTTCATGGTCTTTTAGAACGTGTCCTGTATTATGCCTTACAGAAAGTATAAAGTTATCAATAGACAGTCTATAACACAATCTGCATACCTGTACATAAAATGATGTTTAAAGTTAAATATTAAGATAGAAATACGCAAACTACCCGTTTTTATTTTTGCTATCACAAACCTGACGAGGTTAAAAGTAGGTTGTTTCCTATAAACTTCCGTTAGTTTTATGCGCATTTCGTTTTTCAGGTAGCATAATAATCGTAGGTATATGCATTTATTCAGAAGAAAAACAATTGCCATCACCACACCGGACGGACGTGCAAACATTAAAAGAAGCTATAATACAGGTAGTAGTCAGTCATCTTAACCTTGTTAAAAAATGTACACATAAATACAAACCCAACGTTACTGATTGGGAATTGTGTAACCTACAAAACTTGCTCGCAAAATGTGGGAACAAGGATTACAATTATGGCTTAACGTTGTCTTTGTGAGTAAGCCACTTTACTTTTCATTCTGTGATATACGTCAGTTGTTTAAATTATCATTTTAAAGAACAGTAATGACAAGTAATTCATGTCAAACGAAAATAACTTCCTCGGAGACTTCGGATGTGACGGCGTGATTAGGATAGAGAAAAGTAGGAGTACAATGATACATTTTTAGCAAATTCTTAAAGAATCGTAGTAAATATGAATAGTGAATGTGGAGGAAAAACTGAGAGTGAGATTTTAGGTATCGTAAACTAAATACGGAATAGTTTTCTTTGCCTTAAATCCGGTTGTAAACCTTGCATGTATAAGTGCAAGTGTTGTTGCACGGATTATTAAAATGGGAACAAATACTAACTAGCTATAACACAACATACATATAATGATTTACATTGAGTTATTCTTATTTCTTCAAAATCTGGTAGGAAAATGACCCCACCACACGCATTGTAGCCAATCTTTAGCTCCATTTAGACTGCCCAAATTCCGCTTTAAAATTTTTGAATCCGGCAACAGTCAAGGATGGGCAGAAGTTCCTTATTTAATCAAAATTTTCCTATGCATAAAACAGTTTTTATATAGAAAGTGCAGTAAGTAACACATCGCTGTAAATAAACTTGTATTCATTTGGGATTCCTTTGCTTTTGCTTCCTTCCTTTCCTTGCATGATCAACGAACTATATCACAACTTGTGTATTTTAGTTAGAAAAAAGAAGTTGCTGGTTTCATCGTTTCGAAAATTGCCTGTTTAACCAACCTGACCAACAGCATCAACTCCAATAAGGCAACTTTTGGGAGGGCAGGGTACAAATAAATATAAAATGCAACGCAGCATTCTATATATAGCGTATACCTATCTATCAGAATATCTAGAGAATCTGACGAAGTTTTTCGTTGTTCTGCTAGAAAAGTGCTACAACCTTTTAATCAGGATAAAGATCAAAAGCAGCAGAAAGAAGATTTTACTGTATCATCATTGCCTTTATGCCTCTGTATGCCTTTACACTTGTGAGCTGTTTACCTATACATTTTCATGTATGCATTTTAAAATATGTACATACATATAAGCCATGTAACTAAATATAAGGTTTCCGACCTTGTTGATGGATAAATAAGTCTAAATAAATTTTGTAACTTCCGTTGGCGCTGTTTAAAATTAGAAATCTTAGAAATCCGAACATACTTGGGTTTTTCTCCATGCTGTTGTGTATCAGCCTATAAATAATGCTTCAAGGAAGCACCTTAACTAATCGAAATTTAAGATGAATGATTGGATCTGAGGTTACGATAAATATGTATCATGTATGTATTTAAGAGTTAAGCGATTTGTTTATACATAACAGCAATAGTCCATTCTATGGGATTTTGTGTATTAAACCATGATGCGAATGATGTACGTATGTACATCTACAACGCATCAACTTGCGGCTTTTGTCCTCCAGAAATAAAGGCAGAGATTTTCTTCCTTCTTTCCCATCAAAACCACTAATGCTATAACCTGCAGATCCTAGAAACGTCTCGGAGGTGTGAATTAGTGTATTCTAAAGAAGGAATCATTCACGAACGAAATCAAATGAGCAGCATCACATGTAACGCATGATGAGCAACTACAAGAGAGCACTGACTTAGCGCTGCTGCTGGCTGACTGATTTTGAACTTTTATGTAAAAATAAAACTTCCTGGAATGGAATTTACCTATTCAACAGCTTTTTCACTTCACAGGCATGTATACAAGTAGCATTTCATTATTTCAAGTTGTCTGACACTCAAGCAGAGAAAGAAACAGCAGGGAGCTGAGCATGATTTGACTTTATTTTTCAAAATTTTTGTACATTTTGAAACCATTTTGGCTTACTTGAAGTAAAAAATGCTATATAAAAAATGCGTCAGTGTACGCACACATGTAGTACATCACAATGCTTTACTTCCATGTGGCGATTTGTTTGTAATGATGATGTAATGATGATAAGGTTGTAATGATGCAGTCTGTTAACGAATTGTTTAAAAATTTAAAAATCGGCATGCTTAATACATGATACTTTAAAAACGTATGTCTTCTATGTATAAGTAATACGAAAAGGGTTATAAAACAACATCCTTTGTTCCACCAGCATTGTTAGGTAATCTTCCTTTCTGGGTGTACTGGATATGTCGCATATTTGCCTTAATTCTAAAACTATATGTAGCACGAAGCATTTAATGTGTTTTCTAAAATTTAATGCGTAAGCAAGAATTCACAAGACAAAAAACGTAGTCGTGATACAAATAAATACGTTTCAACTGCCTTCTCATTGTAACAGAAGTCAAAATACACACCCAATATCCTTGAAGGAATACTTAACGTTATATGAAATGAAATAACCCTTCTTCTGCTTGATAGTTGTAAATTGTGATTTATTTAAACAGAAGTCAAAATACACACCCAATATCCTTGAAGGAATACTTAACGTTATATGAAATGAAATAACCCTTCTTCTGCTTGATAGTTGTAAATTGTGATTTTGTTTATTTACTTTGTAATCTAATTTTTGATACCGAAATTTGATAGCAATATACCTAGTTAATAAAACGGTACGAAGGTAACATTATTGCATAACCTTGATTACTTTCATTTTTGGGTTTCCTACAATGATTCTTTGTAAAACAGTTAAGATCAAAATCATACATTGATATGGTCGATATATGCTAAAATCGAATAACATCCTACCGTTAACCTGAAGCCTCAATTTGCTTGCACTTTTCAAGAGATAACAGTATATATCCTATACACTTGGGTATCAGGAAGGGAATAAGTTTCCGTACGCGCACAGGGGCTAAGGGATCTCACATCCATAAGGGCTAAAGGTCATAAGTACACGGCACAGCATCTCATAAGATCAAAATCATACATTGATATGGTCGATATATGCTAAAATCGAATAACATCCTACCGTTAACCTGAAGCCTCAATTTGCTTGCACTTTTCAAGAGATAACAGTATATATTGCTAAACTAACTATTTAACGCATAATGCCAAAGCACGCAGATAACTTAAAAAGGATTTGGAATGTTGTACTTGAACTTTATGAAACATGATTTTGCAGAAGATGTGAAGTTTATCCTAATCAAGGCTTTATTCGCATAACAATGTAATAAAAT
Organism: Orchesellides sinensis; assembly: GCA_027744375.1. Classification (NCBI taxonomy): domain Eukaryota; kingdom Metazoa; phylum Arthropoda; class Collembola; order Entomobryomorpha; family Orchesellidae; genus Orchesellides; species Orchesellides sinensis. Next base: position 4,240 of record JAHZNG010000441.1, read on the forward strand.
AAGGTAATATTCAATTTGACTGTCCTTTATGTCCATAAGCCAAGCTCATACTTTTATTTGAACAAGTTAACAAAGTCATTGTGACTATGAGCATCATAATGTCACGTAGGTACGCAAACATAATTACAAAAAGGTGATTACATATATTATGCAAGTAGCCCAAAAAGAGCTGTTAATGTCCGGTAATAAACGCTATTGTTTCAACTTCAAGTCAAGCCAATCCCAGTTTTCTGCTTGAATTTCAAACATGTATGTGTTCTACCGGATTAACCGTTTTTGAACAAGATCTCATACTTTAGAAAAACTTAGTGAGTAAATGATTGATGGAACCAAAAATTAGCTTTTATGAATTGTAATGAAGTTTCAGGTTGAGCTTCTTGTTTGGTGTGTTTTATTTCCATATTGAAATGCTGGTAAGTCACCACACGGAACAAGAAGTGAAAATTCCTCACTCCTTACCAGTTTTCTCTGGCTACCAGCATATTATTACTTTTCTAGGCTTATGCGAACAATTAACATTTTCTTCAAGTTTACCAACACTCACCCTCTCTGATCACTTGCAGAATACTAATTTCAATTTACAAGGGCTAAACTTCACATCTCCAAACAGCGACTGTAGGCAGAATCATGAGTTATTTTGACTAAGGAAAAACAATAAAAGCAGATTTACAAGAATCTCTGTATATGCTTTCATATTTATTAAGGCGTGTATACATATAGGTATGGGTTGAATCTCAGTTCTTTTTCAAGAAAAATATCAAGAGATCACGTATGAATAAACAAAAACAACACTTGAAGTGTAAATCGCCTTGTAGGATAATTTTGACTGACTGTGGTAGGTCTTTTTTTTGTGATCGAGATACAAATAAACTATACGTTGTAAAAAAATCCGTGTGTAAAACATAAGTAAAATCAGTGTGTCATCCCAAATTAACAGCAAGTAAAATACACTTGGGCTACACCACAACAAATCACAGCCCCAACATGCCCTTGAATACAATGTTATGACCAGCCTGAAGATATCAATGAAGCTTTGGGTAATAAATTTAAGCTTTGCAGTAAAAAACAGAAAGGAATTCATAATAAGACGCAAGTCATACGGCTTTAATCCTGTATTTTATGATGGTAACATATGCCTACCAACACAGGCTATAAATAATTTACGAGAAGACATGAAAAAGGGAAGTTTAGAAAAAAGGGAGCAGTGCAAGTGCAACAAAAAGTCTTTACAATTCTCTAGGTCACTGCCATTAAAAAATGGAGGACAGACAATATGGCATTGCAAAATAACATGCACTAGATCGATTTGTATGTTGAATCAGTAATAGTACATCAGTATAAATGACTAACGTACATATGTAAGTCTTCGTAGCATCAGGTAGCTAAAGTTGGTTTATGCCATAAAAATGTGAGCACTTTTAATCCTTGCTTTCTCTTGTCATATTAATTTTCATACATTGCCAACTCAAATGAACATTTGATTTATAAATGAGTCAAGTTAAATTATTCACAGCGTGTAAAGAACGTTGCCTACATCTAAAACTCCATTCAAAACTACAACAAGCGCTCTATAACTATGAAATTCCCATTAGAAAACTTTTTATTGAATTGTTGCACGTGTTTAGGAAGGAAACGACAAAATTTGTAACCAGCTTGAGTCGCCTTTAGTCATGAAAACTTGCACTTGCCAACGTTGACTATAGAAGAATAGTCCATTAAACTAAACAACCCTCCATTTCTCTCAGCAAAATATGATATAGTGCAGGAAATTCCGGTTTATTGGTCAGATTCTTCATTGCCGACATATAGACACCCAGTAAATGACCACCACCAGCAGAGAAATCATTTTCATCTTTTTTTCAATTGCTCTCTGCTGCTGCTAAAAACCTTTATTCACCACTACTACCAGCAGACATATAGACACCCAGTAAATGACCACCACCAGCAGAGAAATCATTTTCATCTTTTTTTCAATTGCTCTCTGCTGCTGCTAAAAACCTTTATTCACCACTACCATACATAATGCATTATTCGAGTGTTATTTACGAAGAGACATTGAATAAGCAAAAACGAGGAATAGAATTGAAAAAGTTCAACAAGTGCAAAAATCCACCATACAAGATTCATTCAATGAGGCATGACAAGATTTTTCATTGTCACACTCCGCAGGGATATAATTTAAATGACCAAGGTACATAAAAGGGTAGAAATTGAAGCGTGTAATGTGCTATTCATGCTGAAAAGAAAATATATGAATGCAACAAGTTAAGCTTAGATGAGCTAACAAGCTGAATTTTTTAGTTGTACTTCAGCAGTTAAGTTTTATAAGATCTTTACCGGCTATATATGTTAAATGTACAAGCAATTATAAAATTGTGGCTAACAATTTTCTAAATCTGACTAAAGTTATTGTTTGTCCAGGTAAAAAATCTCAAACCGTCGAATAGTAAAGTGGTTACCGCTGACTTGGCCAATTTATATGTAGAGATTGGTTTTATTTATGTCATTTGGCCACATTCGATATGATCTCCAAATTGCACCAAAAATAGTTCACTGCGACAATGCTTGTCCTTGCTTTTATAAATAATGCTGCCGGCAATCGAAAAGTTAAACGCATCTTCCTTGGCTACATCTTACCATGCCATTATCTTCTACAGAAGTTGGTACATTTTGGTTCTCCTTAATTTCATGTATTTAGTGATGGTAATGATTATCTTGTCTTGTGCTAGGGAAGCTTTAGTGCGATTGAAAAGGAAGATTTTGATAATGAAGCAGAGAAGTAATTTTTGAAGGTAGAACTGGCTCCTCGTCTTCATGTACCTAAATAGGTATGTATTGTGTATGTATGCATGTGTTTAAAGGAGTTCTTTTATTTGAAGACTCATCATCATCATCATGTTGATAATCTCAAGTCCAAGGAACTCTCGAGGAGACTAGACCACTTTCGCCTTTTTTCAATCAACATTCAACTCAACGCAAGGAATGTTGACAATTGACCATGTAATGTGTAACCTACTTTACACACTTCTGCTTGGCATAGTCAGCATTTATAACATGATCATCATCATTCTCGTCAAATTTCTTCAACGCAAACTGACCGGTCTAGTTGGGTAGTAGGATTTTGATTGGAAAGAAGAAAATGCATCGTACAAAGTGCAGTGACTTTTTTTGTAAAGAAGTGCTTGATCATCAGCATGCTTTTAATTCTCTATTTGATTTTTATCTGGTTTAGATGAATGATTAGTTGGGATAATACAATAGTGTTATTTCAACATCACGGGATATTCATGCAAACAAAGAGTATGGCCAACATTTTAGAGTGAATGTTGGTTTGAATGGCAGCTGACAATTTTACTGAATCGATAATTAATTTTATTATTCAAAAGCAGCAGTTTGCTTACGCTTTACAAGACCAATCAATCAAGATTACGAGTCAAAATATTCCGACATCTTACCTGTAAACAAACAAAAACAAATATTTATTAGAACTTTTGTAATCCTTAATAAAAACATTAATTATAGTTATAAAGCATTGCATTTGCGAAAGCTGGAGAAGCCAAATAAAATTTTGAATGAATTTTTTAAAACAAAGCAACCTCAGTTTGTCAAAATACTCTTGTATTTACCATAAAATAAAAATTGCTCTATAAATAGACATATACATAAGGCCACTTTCCCTTTTTAAGGTCCAGTATTACATTACAAACGTTTGAACTCGATTTTATTGTTCACTCTATTATTTAGTATAACCTTCGCTTTTGTACCGAATCAACCCTCGGAGAAATTTGACCGCATTCTGAAAGTGAGATGGAAAGTTTTGTACTCTAAATTTAGCTAGTACATATTCAAATTCAAAACATACGTCTGACCGTCGGGGATAGAAACAGCAGGTGGTATTCTTCTAGAAGGAAACACCCTTTCGTTCCTCACTTGTATATTTGTGCATATTTAGTTCACCTTTCGCTACCTTAATCTAGTAATCTATGATCTGTATATTTCAGACAGGCTCAACTAGACTTCGGGTGGCTGTCAAAAGTTTTTGCAATTTAAACCGATATCAGAAATAATTTTGATTTGTTACGCAAGCTTATAAAATGGCGACATAAATGGCAATTTATTACACTTCTTTGGATAAAATCTAAGAAGTTAGTCAGCAATGAATCCGTGCAAGGTACCTTTTTTGTTTTTGCTACTTAAAAAAATGGTACCATTGCTTAAGACAAAAGCGAAAATGAAACAGTAACAAACATAAAAACTGCATTGTCAGCTTCAAAAAAATTATCTCGGTATTGCCTAATTTTTTGCTCTTGTAGGAAATCTGGGTGGAGCTACTTTTCCATTAATGAATGACGACTTTAAATGATGATCTATGCATATTCTGTATTTCAGCATAAAAAATTAGCTTCCTCCTGCCAACAAAGCCTAAGCTAATCGTGATCAATCTATGAACACAAAAAGTACACAAAATGTAAAATGCATTTTACCAGTTACAGGTTGCAAAACATAAAAAACACTCACGAATCCGTGTTAGGACGAAGACGAAAGTAAACATTGGGTTTTTTTCTAAAGTAAAATATACAAGGCTAAAATGACCTATGAGATTTTTACCCATGTATATACAAGGGAATTTTCATGCTGCGTTTTAAATAATGATTACTTCGTGTTTGTGTTGTACTACCTGTAATATGACTACGGCAGGACTCGAGAAGAGTCACAGCGCCTGGCTTGGAGCTTCTAGAAAATGTCTATCATCATCTCGTCATGATCATCATCCTATCATCCTCAACATCATCGTATAATCATACTTTTTGAAAGACAGCCAATATGCATTATATAGTGTAAATTAGTGTTATGTGTGCATAACATTTTGTGCTCTACGTATATATCAAATAATAATTTAAATCCTTAGAAAGATGTAATCAATCCAACAATCAANTATGTGTGCATAACATTTTGTGCTCTACGTATATATCAAATAATAATTTAAATCCTTAGAAAGATGTAATCAATCCAACAATCAAATTAATATTGCATTTTAAAAGTTTTATATAAATATGCAGGACGAAGAACCAACTGTTATATGCATACTCCCGGATTTTACAGATTTGCTTGTATCGCTTCCAAAAATGGCCTGAATTAATAAATCCCTGAATCTAGGCTCTTCTTTAATCAATTCCTGATCAATTACGCATTTGAAGTTACACACGTTCCTTTGTGATACACAGTTATGATCTGATCCAATCAGATTAAACAGATTCATTATACTAAACAAAGGCTATTTAGTCGACAGCAAGAGAAAACCTTGTTTAGCCCGTTACAGCTTGATTCGTTCTACAAATTAGCTAAACAGAGAGGAACGTGACGTGACCTCTCTTAATACGATGCTAATCATTGACTTTGGTCACCACACCACTGAACTGAACTTACATAAAAAATCCACAAATAAATCTTTACTTTTCTACAGACCTAATATGTTTGGTTTTTGGGCTAGAAGGTGTGCATGGGAAATTAGCATCCATTATGTCAGTGAGCCTATAATCATCATACGTGTTTTAGGTGTAAGCACGGTTAATGATTCAAAGTTTTTATTATTCGACAGGTGAGAATCCGTCGTAGAGACACTTCTTGTAAACGCAGGAGTGTATTACAAGCGAAAAAACATGTTTTGCAAAATCTTTTCGCAATCTTAAACTTTGCTTGAGGCTTTTAAAAGAGAAAATTTGCATTTGAATTACCTACTTATATTGATCAGGTTGAAGTATAGACTCATAATAATAAATACAACGATTGCACTCTGTGTGCTTTTTGAGCAGAGAGAAATAATCGGTTGTAATATGCATGTGAAAAAGTGTCTAAGATCAAAGATAATGTATTGACAGTTTTAACATATTTCTTTCAAAGTTCATCCTCATGGGCTATCGCATCAGTTTTTTTAAATTATAAAGTCACCACCCTTGTAAAAAACCAAAAAAAGTTAAACAGATTCAGTAAAATGTTTTAGCTCCTGACTGTAACAGATATGTATACATAGGAATTCCGTCGCATCTAATCTCAAAACAATACAACATTGACCTACATTCCTTCGAAGCTACTCACAAAAATTTAAATTTAATTACTGGAACAGTTATAGCTAATGTCTGTAAATGTACGTTTGTGTACAATAATCACAATAATGTATGTACATATGTATGCGGTTGACATCATTCCTGAGATATATTCTTCAAATATCTTCTGACCAACTCTTCGGCTTACTTAACTAGTTCTTCTTCTTGTATAATGCTTACGGAAAACAATATTTTGCGGTAAACCGACAACCATTGGCTATCTTCGATTGTTCCCGACCAATATCAAGAAATCCTAAACATGTCTGTCCTTAATGTAGTAACAACAATGAAGTCAACCACTAAAACCAAGAAAAATAACCATGCCAGTGATAAGATCAGTGATGCATTGTCTTGCGGTCACTTATTGGCAAGTCTAAAAACGACTCAAAGATGGGAAACTAAAAGGGTATTTGTATATAAGTAATGCGCACCGATGAAAATGACATTTTATCAACCTGCTCTAACAACTTTTTTGGATTGGCTGTATATCAAGTCTTTCTATTTGTATTCATGAGTCCAGTCCAAATGTCTGTCGATTCCTTTGATCATCTGTCTGGTTAAAATAAAAAGCACCATATCGAAATCTCCTGAAAGCATATCATTTATTCATCTTCCTTCAAAAATCAATCAAAGAACAAATCATTTCGTGAATCTATCATTCGTGTCTTTAGGTTGCGTTCACACCGCAAAATATTAGGTGCATGAGATGTGCATCGTCCACTTATAAGTTATAATATGTACCAATTGTAGTTTTTTTTCTTTCTCCAAGTCTTATGCAATCATACTTATACTAAGAAGCCTACATTTATTCCATCTTTTTTATCCGTTTCTTACAAATTGCACTTTTCATTACCTATCCTCAACTATTTTGGCTACAGAGAAGAAGTAACAAAACGTGAATCGTGGGTTTGGCAAAATACCTGCTGGTTAGTTCACTGAGCATATTAACCATAGGATTATGCTTATTGCAAAGACATAATAACACTCTTTGTATCCTTTGGCGAAACCACGATTGTGTGAGGAATGACTAGTTTACCAAAAATGTAATTTGAGTAATGCATTGTTTGCCAAAAAAAACTTTTTTATTAAGTAATGTTATAACAATCATAAATTAGTGTAAATTAAATGCAACTCGCAGCTAAATTTTCTTCAACATGTGCCATTATATTATGTAATCACGAAGAATTTAACAACTGCACTGCATTTTACACGAAACAATTTAAAATTCTAAAATGTTTATTTTTTACTGAAGATACTCTCTCATATCTCTTCATTTTTTTTAACTTGAAAGATGCATGCTTTCATTTATCCACATGCGATCACACAATAAAATACGCATTTTGACACCGTGATATAATGCGTGGTAAACATCTAAAAAAATATGAAATGCTCATGTTTGTATGACATATTGTGATAATACGCACTTTATTCCGCTTGCGGCTCTCTATTAAGAGTAATGACAGATGAAATAACATCATGATGAATCCCTGATTTCCTGGTTCATCAATTACATTGTTATAAATTAGCGTTAACTTAATAGGTTAATTATGACACGCGCAGCTTGAAATTATGCACTGTTTTTGTACACAAACGCTCCCCAATCTCAACCCCTTAAGTGGTAAAAAAATGTGCCTAATTTATTGCCTGATTTGATCTTACAATTTATAACATCCAAATGAATTGTCTCTTATTTTATATATACCTACAGTTCGTGGTACATGCATCAACTAATTCTACCACGAGGGCTGTTGTGTTTTTGTTCCTGGTGGTTGAGAAGGATTGCATAAGTATTTGCATCTCGGTCACCTGAACCAAAAGAGCAAACATCTTATGGTTTTTAATCACTTTAAACACGTAGAAAAATGTCGGCAACGGATCTCTCATCCCCACTTTGCAAGCATAATCTTGAAATTTTTTACCATCTTTGCAAAATTTATGTTAAGTGGAAAAAGCACTTTTTCATAATGAAATGCAATGCATAATATTATGTACAAATATTGGTTGGCTTTTCTGCAAAATAACTTTCGTTTGTGTATTGTAAAAAAATGTTTAGACTTTAGCATGGTTTGTTTAGTGTATTTTATGTAAATTAAAAGGATGATGATGATGAAAACAGTGATGTAGAGCCACACATGACGATTAGATAAGCACCTTCAATTTAGGCATAAAAATGCCAAACTATTTTTTCAAAAAGGAGCCATCGCGTAATAGTATCTTTGGGTTGATTGATTGCTTCTCACCGTGCGTGAGTTTTATAGCTTTTACAGGACGATTTGCCTTTACATACATGTACCGGCATCAACAAAAGAAGAAGTTTCAAAACATTACATTACAATTTTTCAAATGGGTGAATGAATAATGCATACGTTTAATATCGATGTTTTACCGATATTTCCATTATCATGATTTGATCTCTGATCTATTCTCTTTTCAGAACAGGACAAAATTGGCTAACGTAAGCAAAAAATAGAGAGGTAGTCTGCTGAGATGAGAGATAATGTAATATTATGCAGAACAAGTGTGTAATAATAGCTGGCAAAATAAATGCAATAAATGTAGTCAACATTTTTAAACTTGAAAAGGAATTAGGTTAAGTTTTGGTTTACGACATAAAGATCCCGTTCTCCAATAGAGTCAACCTGTTTGAACGATCGCTTTTCTTGATGATACTCCTGATAATGTATTTATTCATGCATGTTACAATAATAATAATAATAAATAAACCAGAATATTAAACGAAGTGAGCAACATTAAGATATATCGTCTTTTTATTATTTGCCAACAGAGAAATTGAAGCAAAAAATGCATCTATCTAGTACAGAAAAGTAGCCATAACAAAGACTATCAAACATGGTATTACATATTATACTACATGTTTGTCTTATCTCTTCAGAAAACATTTTCAAGTATGTAGCTTCAGAAAAAAACCATTGGAATCTGGAAGGCAGTTTATGAAGCAAGTGATTAAGTTTCCCTGCGTGATAGCAATCAGCATTACAATCGATCACGGCATTTCGTTTGGTATTTAGGGCTATGTCAGGATGTTTTTTCTAGGTTGTGGATGAACTTTTATGTATGAAGTAACACGGGTCCTACGAACATTACGTCCTCTTGTAAACATGTAATTGGAGACGGAATTAGTGTAAACTAAAAAACTAACAGCCAGTGATGGAATTTGAAGAGGGCTAAACTGAAGACGACGAGGTTTTCTATATTGATGGTTGGTTTTGTATCTTTTGACTATCCACTTGGTGGGTCGCAAGTTGAAGTCATCATCGCCAAGTAAATTTACAATATTTCAATTACCCATAATGCTTATTATCTAATATTTTAATTTTAAAATGCAGATCCTTCTTTGAAACAACGGTGGCTGCCTATATTACACTTCTCTTGTATGGAAAGAATAGAAGGCTTAGTTGATGATAAAAAGCCATGCAAAGTACAAAGTACATTTTGTAGGTAGCCCGCTGTGCTAATAGGCAAGCGCTGAATATTGTCTGACTGTTTTATGATCATTTAATGAATCTGCAAAACAAACGGGATATGAAAAAATTCCTTGCTATTGCCACTAAAGCAGCTGGATGAAGGGAAACCTAGATCATAAAATGTAATAATTGCAGAAAAAGTTACAGAAGCCAGAAGCGAATTACTGATTTTTACTCCGAGAATCCTAAAACATTAAAAATATAAGGTAGTACGTCGTTAAATGGTAAGCATTTACTTACAATGGAAAATCCTACATATTTTGCAGTAGCATTGAATTCATTATTATCTCGTATACGCTTCGTGTGAGTCTGTCGGCAAAAAAAAGTTTACGGTACATTTTGGTGTTTTGAATTTTCTTAATAAAGCCTGAATTTATTGAATAACGAAGAAATCCACAATGTGTATCAAACCCAGCAGGCATATTACCAACATTGGGTATTACAAACTTATAAACACACCATCTAAAATATACTATAGGTTATAGTAGATTTGCCAAAAAGAAAAGTTTTTTGTATAAAATTCTACACATTTTGGCACCAAAAAGGCAGTAATGAATGAATCAAGGTTGAAGGTAGTCAGAACTTAAAAGTCAAGGTGATTTATTGACACACTCATTGCCCACAATTTAATCCGATACTACTAGCTCGAAAAAAATCGGTGGGTTTATGTATCATTTCTTAATGATACAAATAATGTGGGAGGGGTGTACCAGTAAATGTTAATTTTTAATGGTTCTCAATTTTTTAAAATACAAAATAATGCCAAACAAACAACGAGTCTAGGTGTAGAAACGAATGTAAGAAATGTTTTTTGGTACATTAGGATTTCGAGTTCTTGAAGGTAGCTAATAATATCTATAGAATCTAACAAAATATCTCTAAATAGCTTTTTATCACAACTAGACTCGAAAAAAATTCTTTGAGACTCGCAAAAAACGCAAGGCCCGTTAGATAGCACCTGAATAGGAAACAATGGGTTTCTTCTTTATGATGATACGCTTGCCGAACAAATTCCACACGAATAACGTGCGTGCACTGCGCTACTATCAGGGAGCACAGCTATTATTACCTGGCTTCAACATCCCATTCAATATATGACAATAATGATAAGTAGTCAATATGTACATAGCTGCAACACAGCTACTGACTGATGTGTGCACAATAAAAAATGGTATTTTTATGGAATACCTAAGAATTCACGACGCTGTTGCTGAAGACGATTTCACTTTGAAGTATGCATACATGTCATACATACTTATCGGAAAACACACCTTCTCAAGTATGTAATAATAATAGTAAACATGTTATATGCCATTTTAAGCAATTTAATTTTTACACAAAATGCACGTACAAATATGCATGCACACACAAGTTGCCCATAAATCTCGTTGTGAATAATAATTTATCAGTTTATGACAGTTGCATCATAGCATCTTCTTTTCTTGTGGTATTTGAGCCGTAATGACTTCTCATCAATACTCACAACAACACATTAAAACCATGTATTTACTGGCACACATGCTTGGCTTTAAAACACAGAACGGTTAAAACAAATAAAAAAACAAATAATAATATGATGAAACCCTTGAACTATTGTAAATACGCCATAGTTCCGGTCTGGTCATAGGAGCTCACACATCTGAAACTTTTATTTCCTGTATGTTATATTTAATGTTGTGAGTTTGTAAGAATACAAAAAGTGTTTTACACACTAACATAAAATATTGTGTAATCCCTTTGATCATAATATCCTCGTGTCAGTATTAAAGAGTGAACAGGTGAGAATATATATAAAAACTTAAATACTTTATTTCCGACAACATAGCATATGATGCTGCACTGGGGCTTTCATGGAATAGATTTGCTTGCAAGACGGTACATCACAAATGCCATCATAAAACATCTTCAAATCATATTGGTATTTATGAACATGTGTTACCAAAACATTTTATGTGCAAAACGATGACGATAAATTTAACGGATACTTGTGGTCACTCGTGATGCAATTCTCCAAAAACATCCACAAAGATCTCAACCTCAGAACTAGATATACGATATAAAATGTATGAAGGCATACAGGATAGCATTTTTGTATTTCCTTCCTACATGCACATATATTCAGTTCATGTTTCAGCTTTCTTGGTATTTTTATAAAATAAAAATGCTCACATTTTGATGAAATATGGACTTGAATACCATAAGCAGAAGAGAAGCCGTGCGATGTAACATTGCCTAAATCATATTCTGATTACAGGTGCAACACAACAGGTGAGTTTGAGGAGGCGTTAGGACGGAAACTCTCGCTCTACCTACGCAATGTACTACTGATTTAATACAATTCAAGTTTAGCAATGCACCTAAACAACAACGGAAGCGATTCTACCTCATCATTCAGTCAATAAAGTGTCTTACAGCGATGTGTAACGGAACATGAAAAAATGCCTTGCATGAAAAAATTTTCTGTGCACCTACAAGTAGCTTAGCAAGAAGAAGTTGTTTATCAAATTCAACTGCTCGTCTTCGATTTCTTTGTATATGAATGTGTTAACATAAGAAAATAATCTCGCTTGAACACGTAAACCTTGAAATTTGCACACATATATATAAACCTATTTTTATCAAGATACACAAGCATTTTTGGAAGGTAACCTTAATTTGAATGTTTTTCATTTTTACAAAACTAAATGAAAAATGCCAATGAAAGGAAATTTACGGTACTTTACTACTTCATCCTTATAATTTATTTCCAGTTTGTATTGATAAAGGTTATTGGCTTATAATATGCCCTAGGTATATGAATTTCGAAAGAATTAAAACTATGTCAAGGCAGGAACATCATTTTTATTTAGATACCAATGCATTGCGACCCCCTGCAAGTGTAGATTTATGTATATTTATGTAATAAATAAATATCAAATCTAATTTAAATTCAATAATTAGCCGTTTTGGTCGGTTGAGTAATTGACAGGGATTGCCGTAATGTCAGTGAGCATCTATGAATCACACCGACTACCATATTGTAATCATACACCATACATTATATACAAAGGTAAGTACATTTGTGATTTTACTGTACCAGTTATGAAATACCGTGGAAGATTGAAAGCTTATAATTTTATTGATCAGTGCAATACTACATGGCAAGGTCTTTTAATCAAACATTGAAATGGATTCACCGCAGCACCTGCGTAGTACTTCAAAATAATTACCAGTTCAAAAAGGTTTTGTTACTTGTTATCCAATCACACAACCGTAATTGCATATTATGAGATCACTTCACCTCATCTGCATGCAATCTTGTGCTCTTTTCCTTTCAAAACTACAAACTTTGCTTCCATTGCCAAGTATGTAGTTCAACTTTTTTAGAAGATGAGGGGCTCGAACGTAATGAATACTAATTCTTATGTCATTCATTCAATTATCAGAACATTTGAGATCACACCATGCCACGACCACCACCATTACGAAATGATGAGCGAGACAATGTACAACAATAAGAAATGACTTGTGTGGCACCTGATTGTTGCCGAACAAATGGGTGGCGTGTCCCTTTTAAAAACAGTGTTATTGATACTCTGTGCATAACAGAAACAACCCAACATTTTTATCTGAAGATTGCACTCACTTCTGAAGAGCACCCTACTCTCTTGCAAAACAATAGTTTTTTATGACTAAATGCACTATCAGCCATAATCTTCTTCATATCATGCAATCAAATGATCATTTCAAATTTCATGAATGACGTTCCCTTGTTTACCTCTCTTCACACGCCTCTCCTTTCCTTGTTTTGTGAAATGAATAATTGTAGCTTACATTTTAAAGAGCAGTCATGTTATGGTCATAGTAATCATCATTGAACAAATCTAAACGTCAGGATGTGGTACTAATAAGAACCCTTCGTACAAAGCAAATGGACTTTATATGTGAATATCACATAACAAGCCCGGACTGCGATCGTACATTTTATAACCTCGTCAAATTTAGCAATAGACAAGCTAACAATATTCATTCAACTCCATAATACGGCTAATCAAATGAGAAGGGCAGTCCTACAAGCTGTATGGATATCATTCCTCAGATCATATTTGGGTAAAGGGCGTACTTTCTTATTAGGCTGCTTATATTTTATACAAATCTACCTTTGTTTTGCAACATTTTAAGTTCTATCAAGTTTATATTGTGTTCAACCCCATACTACTATTTCCAGCGCAAAAGTGTGCTGGCCATAGCAAGATATCTTGCAGAAACACAGTATTAATTTCTTTAAAAAAGGTTCACCTGAAAATAATTCATCTAAACAAGCAATTTTCTTTAAGTTGAAATTGGCAGTGGCTAAAGGTCTAAATTAATTTCGGTAATTGTGTTACTGTACCACAGTCTATAGCCAACAAAATCATAATAAACTGCCCCTTCGTTGTAACAATAAAACCCAAAGATTGTCTGTTGACGTGTTCTTTGAAACATAAAGCTACCCCTAACCTAACGACGGCACCTCAACTTTGCGTTAATGGTCGGGGCTAAACTAAGTGAGCTTTTTGTGTGTGTAAGTGTGCATGCGCACATGGTTTTTGCAGATTTGTAATTACTGAAACCGAAAACCCACAATCAACAGTGTCATCTTAAATGCGTCCGCTTTTGTCATGCACGCATATATCCTTCCTTGTTTCAGTTTCATCCATCATTTCCAAGTTTGCCTGCAACGGAGCGAGAATACCGTAAAACAAAGAATTCTTTTGGGGCTTCTTTCTGCAAACTTCGTGCATTTACTGTTCATACTGCATACATTTATATGTATGCTGATACATTACGTATGACTAAATTTTACATGGTAAATGGTAGCCTCATATCATATTACATGCAGAAGAGTAATAAAAAATACGGCAAGCCACAGCATCATCGGCCCAGTAAAATAATATGCATCCGCAAAAAAACGCGTGGTAAGTATTACTTACGGGTTCGACTATAATAATGACCAAAAAGATGACCACTACCACTACATTTCCACATTAATAGTACAGGTGATGTGCTGTGTAAAGAGTTAACGCAAACCATTATGCCAAACCAAACAAACAAAAGGGACAATTATTATAACGCTGTAAACGAACCATTACAATTTTACCATCTTCTCATACATTCAATCTTACGATTCCTTGAAGACTTCGCTATGTACAATATGAGACGGTTGTGGATTCAAAAGTACACAAACTAGAAACAACGCCACAATCATCAGTTTATTCAGAAGATTTGCATGTGTACAGCTTTTACTCTTGGAACTCACCGGTGCAAGTACAGTTTTATGGAAACAAAAACGAAAAACTGATTCAATTATTATAATTTTTACTTTGTGGATATTCATATAAATGTTTAATGAATGGCTTCACTTACATCCATTTAAATGTACAGGACAGTGATACTAATTAAGTACACTTCAGGAAAATAGTTATTACATGCAGTTCTTAATAGATATGAAAATGAAACGGATTCGTTTACTTTTTACTCCATTCTTTTGTAAGCATCAGAGCAGAGTAGTATTTAGAAAGACAGGCGCACAGGTAAAAATGAACCAGTTCATCATTGTTTTAATATAATGAACGATGTTTCTCCTTCAGATAAATACACAAACATTTTGTGTCACTCAGCCAAGTTTTAACTTGGTAGTTAATAATTATACAATCCATTCCAAATACACACAACACAAAAATTAAGCATTTTCATCGCATAATTACGGTAAATTCCTTAAAACCCTATCCTAATTACTTTTTTATCACTAAATCCTAATAAAAATGTTTTTGCCTGAAATCACTACATTAAATCTGACAACGGTACATTTGTAAATTTGATAAGACATAAAATCCTATTTTATAACTTACACCCTTCAGGGTAGTTGGTCAGTCCAGTAGATTAAGTTCTACAGATACATTACGAAGCAACACTAAGTTGTAGGTTATCTTAGGGCTATCAATGTTATCCATCAGTTTCTTGATTTATTTATCCCGTTAATTACTAAAACCGGAGCAGAAGAGCAATGAATTCTAAAAAACAAAAGGTTTTAAAAATTACTTAAAGTTCAGGTACACTAAAGGGGATTCACTCAAATAATATAAATACATTACGAGCCTACCATATATTTTCTAAATTTTTTTCATATGAATGAACATCCCTATGTTCCGGGCTCATGGCTTCCAAAACCTGTCTTGTTATGCATTGAAACACTTTAAATATATTCTAGAAAGACTTGTTTGTTTGTAAATTCTATAAATTGCGTTGTTGTTAAAATAAACTCTCGTTTTTCTCTACATGATGCTGAACAGTTTTAAAACGAGTAATGATTATATATTGCAAAACTGCTCATCGTAGATGTACCATGTATGTACCTACGCATGCAGCCTTTTTGAAATATTAATTTGTTCAAACGGAACAACGTCTTCCTACGTAATTAAATTGTCTATGTGGAAGCGTCATAATATATTATTTATAAATCATCCCTAGATCATCATATAAGTAAACAGAGTAGTTAATTCTAGTGTACTTCAACACATGTCTTCGTTATAACCAAGCACACACGCCACGCCACGAGTTCAGAGCCCTGCGCAGACAATTTTTATAAATATTTACAAAAACAGAGAAAACGTTGATTGCATAAAAAACTAGTGTAATGTGATGCACTACCTAACATATGACTAGTACTGTTTTAGCAAGTATTTCCTTCCTCTCGTGTATACTTGTATGATTGATTTACAGAAACAGAGAAAACGTTGATTGCATAAAAAACTAGTGTAATGTGATTCACTACCTAACATATGACTAGTACTGTTTAAGCAAGTATTTCCTTCCTCTCGTGTATACTTGTATGATTGGTATAATCTTAACATTTGAACTTTTACTTTTTTGAGAAACGGAAGTTTCCTCACTAATATTCACACACGGTATTACGAGAGTGAGTTCATTCAGTGAACCATTTAAATGCATTATTCAACAGGTCTACGGCCATTGGCTATTTTACTGCAATGTTGGTGCTACTATGCGTAGTAGAAGATTATAAGAATGCACTTTAGTCCATACGTAACAAATTACAAATGAAGTAATAAACTCACAAAGTGTACACTCAACCCTCCTTTTAAGAAAAAAACTCGCTGAGATAACAATCAAAGAAAAAACCTTTTCTGATGAGCGATGATGAAATTTGTTATGTGATGAATACAGGGAAGGGCTTTAGCAGGTTGGCGAGGGAGGTTATGTATGTATCGCAAAAGGAAGGAAGAGCGGAAGGAAGATATCTCGTGGAAATATAACGGAAGAAGTTTTAAAAGAATCACATTATACACGACTTACAATTATTACCAACGTATTTCTGTTGCATTTAATGAATGACTGTATCTTATATTAGCGCTAATATGCATGTGAAAATGGTTTTTGCATTTGTATGTATTATGCAGATATTATTTTACTATGGGCTTTAAGATTTTTACTGTTAATACGCTACAATTAAAAGTTACATAAATGTAACCAATGTGTACAATATAATATGCTATTGTTAGTCTTATGTACAAACAAGCAAAATGCATTTGTAGTGGGCATTAATGTTGCAATCATAATTTGCAACTTTCACCTTTACAAAATCTTGAAAATCTTCGTTTTCAAAAAGTATTTGAATTGTTAAATAGTTTAAAGGTAACTTATCAATACTTCATATGTATAACTTAATGAAGAACCATAGAATTTGTCGATAGAAGAACCAAAGAATCAAGTCAAAAACTATATACTATTCGCTAAAATGTATACTTCCTAAGCCAGAATCCTGACCATCTAACATGGTATTCCTAATGTAAACTCAGAAATGCTCTAAATTTTAGTTCTGTATCATCCTCCTAACTAATCGTCATCACGGTTCAATAAACCCTTCAAGAAACATAAACTTGCGATATTTTAAGTAATTGAAACAATACAGAATTGTATGTAGCAATTTATGTATCTAACGTGTTTAATGTGTTCATTTACTGGTTCTTTTATTACTTGCCGTAAGCCAATACCAGCTGCATTTCTAGAATAACATTCATACAAAAGGCGTATGCTCTTCGTATCATTTACATTACAAAACATCTTGGCCAAAAAATAAGGTTTCAATATTTCCCTGTTTAAAGACAATATACATAGTTTTGTGAAGCCAACACATAAGTTCATTTTGATTTTTTTAAATCAAACAATCTAAGACTATTGCATTGCTGCTCACTGCCATGGGCATTCATCATTCACGAAACTCACGAAAGTAACTTCTCGTCAAAGTAGTAGTAATAAAAATGATTGTCAGCAATTATAGCCTCAAGCAGTAGGGTACAAGGTATATAAGATATCGTATCATCTTGTCTGCAAAACGTACGCGGTCGCTCTTCGTGTTCCATACATTTAAAATAGCAAAAAACCAGAAAAGCATATTACATATTATGATCTCATACATAATATGCGAAGATTCATCTTACAAACTTCTTACAGGTATCCATCATACGTATGATTATGCCATGCATGTAAAAATTGCATGAAATATTTCATATATTGCACCGAGAGGATTTATAAGACATGCATGCGTCTGTGACGATATTACCTCTGTTCATACAATGACGGGTATAAGCTAGATGCCCAGTAATGAAGATTGCACAGGATGACAGTGGTGCATAAAAACACTTTGTGTGTAACCACACAATAGTTAACAATGTAATGTAATATATGAGGACGTGAAGCATAGGAAAATGGTTGAAAATCTTTTTTATCTTCAACAACCGGAAATACACTTGTCATTATTATTATTCACTATGACTTTTCACTATAATATAGGTATATCTGTATCTTTTACTACTGACTGAGACTGAACTGCACTTGTTTTTACCTACATACCCGCTACCCATAATACCACAAGAAGTAACGTGTACGTAATGATTTTTAAGTCTATAAGAATATGACATAAGTATCTTACTTTAACCGACTGACTGACTGACTGATTTTCAAGAGAAACTGTGCAAAAGCTGATGATTGTGATACGTGTCTTCAATATTTGTACAACCACTGCACGTATCCCCACCGTCGCCCTATATTTTCACATATCATTCTTGATTTTTAAACAATAAGTCATAAACTCCTCATTATAGCACTAAAATGTGAATAAACAGTAAGAATCCCCTTTTTTACTTAGGTGTGCATAGCACAAGGTGATAAAAACTATTTGCATCTTTATAAAAATGCGATTTCCCCTACGCTCCATTGTAATTTATGATATAAGTAAACGTGCTCGGTAGTTAAATTAGAGCATCCCATTCAACAAGGCTAATAAAGGTATAATGATGATGAACGAAGCATTAGGATGACAAGCATACGTCAGGACAATCCTTCTAAGCGCAATTGCCTGTCCACCAGACGTTTCAAAGATTTTTATAAAATGACCAAGAAAATTGAGCGGTTATTCTTATGTATTATTCATCATAGTAAATTGGATAACTTTGTCCTGTAAAAAAGTTGAGCTATGTGAGGATACTATGTAGCATGTATATGTATGTTATATGGGGCTTATATAGTGTATGGGTTTGGTGTGTAGTTAATCACAATTAATTGGAAATTACCGGAATTATAGGATACAATGCCAAGTCTGTGTCAGTGAAATTCCTCTGTCTGACAGAATACGCACTCATGAATTTAAAAAGGAATTTCCTATTGCAACGTACTTTCAACATAGCGTTATTTCAATTGCTTTTTGTACGGATTAATACAGTCATTCACATGGTTTTCTTTCTCCCATTTTTATCATATTCAACCACAAGATCACGTCTCTATTCACAGTAGTGTAATGTAAGACAGATGAAAACAGTTATAGCAGAAAAAGCATGGCAATATGTGTCTGTCTACTTTCTGCAGGCTTGTCTTTAGTCTAAAAAATCTCAAAAAGTGTATTAATCTGCGAAAGCTTCGTCATAGGTTAAAATGCATCGTTTTATGTATTTGCTTCAGGCAATGTTATCCTCAGTTTTTTGGAGGAGCTCTCCTTTTGAAATTTGACGAATGACGCGACAAGTGGCAGCTTTTCACCTTAGGCTTAAAAAACGGTGATTGAATATTACACACGCAGAAATTTAGATAGGTAGGTGGTTGTAGGTACGCAATCTAGAATGAAGTTTTACATAAACTCAGCCCGTGTGAGCAGGAGATAATACACTTACGTACGCCACACGGCATTCAGATAAACGGAAGAACACCAACAGGTATGGAAATGTCAAGATCTTTTGTTTTGTTACGGGTACGTGCGTTTTGCACCTCCTCGTAAAAAATATCTTGTGAGAATGCAGTATACATTTCTTTGCATATACCGTGTACTATACTGATTTAATGTGAACTGTTACAAAAGCAGGGTGCATTTCTTGCATTATAATGTATGCCATAAGGGTGCACGATGCATTTAACTTCGGTAGGTGATCACAGTTTGTTGTCGTGACAGGTGGAAACTGCATCATGACATACAGCAATCTCTGTCAGTTATAATGCAATATATAATGCAAGTCCCTTGTTTCCTCAATCACCACCTACCAAAATCCGTTTAGGAGGAATATCCTGCAAAATGATACTTTTTGCATACAGTAACACACATACGTTTTATTAAAAGTTATTTTATTTGCATATCACACTTCTGCCGCTGCTAGGAGAAAAAATCATTCTCGCGAAAAAAAGGTAAGTAGCAAATTTTTATTTGTAAACCTAGAAGTTTCAGCTACATCATCATCAAAGCTATTACCAATGACCTACAAATTTTTTTGACACATGATGGAAGCCCAAATAATATAATGATCATCTTCATTTTAATCCAAGTCAATCACATTGGCATCACCACACCTGTTTCCCCTATCTTTATCTTTCATTCATGTTTAATACTTCGCCAGTGTTCTTCTCATTCATCAGTTTTCTCTTCCACTGCAATGACAAGCATACTTCATCTAATCAAAAAACGTATTAGCGATTTAGGTGCAGCATTGGCGTAGTGCAGACAACATGTACATATGTTTATATGTATAGCGATTCTCTCTCTCCCACAGTAATAGTAATTCTCGTCATCCTTCGTCATAATCATCTTCAAAAATCATAATAATAATCATTTGGTAAAACAGTATTATCATCCTCATGATTTCTCGCAGCGATTATAAGCCAAATACCTCCCGGAAGGCGATCTACGCATTTGTACACACTACACACATTATATTGAATGCATGTGTGTATTTACTAGTTGCATGCCCACTTACTCAAAATGTGATAATAATGGTCATTCAAAAGACGAGTTAACATGTATGCCTTGCAGTATCCTATTATATGATTGAATGAATAAATAAATGAATGAAATTTTTCATTATAAATTAAAAAGACTTGGATTAAGTACTATTTTGTAGACAGATGAATTGCTTCGAAATTCTTATTATCGTTTTTACTGCAGCTTGGAGGGCGGAGGATACTGTGTGTATTACGCCTGGCCTACACTCATCGATGGGGATGCGTGTGTATTCACTCTTATCCTTTTGTAAATTAATTGCATTGGTACAACTCTCATACAAATATACAAACAACTTGAAGAAATATGATTGAAAGAGAAAAGATGTTTGAAATCTGAATTATTTTTTGTTCAGAAGCCACTTCATAAAAATATGAGAGCTTCTACTACATGTCGACGCTCGTGTATTAATCCATGTGTAAATAGAAATCAACTAGAAGTTCGGGAAATATGATTAATATTCAAATTTTTGTTGTATTGCATTGCATTAAACGTAAACCCTTCGGGATGTTTTTTCCCTGCCTTGTTGCTTTGTCATTTCTTGAAACGTCTTCGTAAAAACTTGATGTCGGTGTCTCTCATATTTTGACTGAGAATGATGTGTACTTTGATATATCCTGTTATGCGCGGACCGACCACAGCCCACTGAGTTGTAATTTGTGTTTAATTCCAAACGTCGGGAGAAGAATGAACACTTGTGAGAATAAAAGAGTCATCAAATCTTCATCATTACAAATAATACCATTAACAATGCAGTCCTGATGTTTTCTATCATTTTATAGCGATAATCCAATAGTGATTGATTCGTTCTTCACGTATTTTACAAGGTAGAATGTATATTTTCCTCCAACAGGATTTGAACGTGAAGGCTTTCACAAAGTTTATACCTACCAGTAGCCGGCTATATCTTTATTGGTTCATCTTTGGACTTATGCATAATGCAGAAGAAGACAAGCAATTTTATACATAATAAAGTTTTCATTCCAACTGACACAGAAAAGCAAAGTCCATTTACACATTCTGCCGGTAGTATGGACTACATTATACTTATGTAAAATAGTAATAGATTTCGTACACCTCATGATTCTCACATTATCTAAAATATTATGCATGTATGTTAAATGAGTAATGAACTGCCTTCCTGCGATACTTCCCATTTTCAGGCCAGTCACCAGCAGCCGTCTTGTTTTCTTATGCATATGGATAAACTCCCGATAGCAAACTTTATTACCCGTGCTATAAGGCGAAACTGCGAAACCCATGATGCGTTGTATTACCTATAAAATTATGTACCTACGTATGTACGTATGCCTACCTACATGAAAGTTTTCACTAGCATATTTAAAAAAAATTAGTACATACGTGATTGCATAAGTGTACAGTATTGTTTTCAATAATCCCGTTGCCTGTCTGAAGATGAAAATGATGTACAGGCTCCTTTGAGTCAATTCTCTGGGTGGCATTTCGTACAAAGTAGAAAATAAAGCCGGTGCGATAAGTAAGTATTTGACTACAAATCATCGGAGCACTGTGATACTTCTGCTGAACAGCCTCTGCCCAATGACTTTAACTATTTCATTTTTATTCGACATCTTCTTAACTTACAAGGAAATCGTTATAAAATGTATTGAACCAAATTCAGTTTTCTATGCAAACATAATATCCGAAAATTTTTACACTTGTTATGTAAATATGTATTTATGTACAAAAGGGTTAGAAGTAGAACCTTTACTTTGGCCAAGCAAACTTAGAGGTAA